>ONZH01018951.1:0-17831 GCA_900303285.1 Rhinella marina | reverse complement strand
TATCATTCTCAAAACTTTTGGCAATGACTGTATACTACGGCCTCGTTGTTCAGCACTGGTTTTCAGGGTCTGCTCCAGTACAGCTCTTAATACAGGTTGTATGTAGCTTTGGCTGTAGGGCTAAAAGAGTGGAGGATGTTGGACAATCGTCTTGCTCAAAAATGAAAGAATAAAGTAAAATAAAAACACTCCTGATGTGTACTCATAGTTACATAGTTGTTAAGGTTGGAAAACAGACAAAAGTCCATCAAGTCCAACCTGTAATCCTGCTATATTGATCCACGGAACGAATCCCAGGATCAATGTCCATCTTGCTTTTAAAACCGGGTTGGGCCAAAGGGAAAGGGTGTGTAGAACAAGATTTCTATACATTGTCATAAGCCTTAATGTTAACCTTTTTTGAAGCCATCTCCTGTATTTGCTGCGACCAGCTCCTGTGGCTATTCCAGAGATTAATGACCTTACTGTAAAGAATGCTTCTCGCCTCTTATGACTGAATCTTTTCTTCTCCAGGCCTAGGGAGCGGCCCTTTGTTTTTTGAAGGGATTTAACACAGAATAGCTTCCCTTGATATTTTTTGTATGCTTTATATATTTGAACAGGTTAATCATGTCCCCCCTTAGACGTCTTTTTTCAAGGCTAAACAAATTCAGTTCATTTAATCTTTGCTCATAACTAAGATCTTCCAGGCCCTTTATGAGCTTAGTTGCTTTTTCTGACCCCAGGGCATCCTTTTAATGGACTGGTGCCCAGAACTGAACTGCATATTCCAGGTGAGGCCATACGAATGCTTTGTATAATGGCAATATTACATCCCTGTCCCGCGAGTCCATACCTCTTAACCACTTCTACCCTGGGCCTGTTTTCACCTTCCTGCCCAGGCCATTTTTTGCTAATCTGGCATGTGTCACTTTATGTGGTAATAACTTTGGAATGCTTTTACTTATCCAGGCCATTCTGAGATTGTTTTCTCGTCACATATTGTGCTTCACGACAGTAGTAAATTTGTGGCAAAATATTTCATTTTTATTTATAAAAAAAATACCAAATTTAGCAAAAATTTGGAAAAATTTGCAAATTTGAAAATTAAAATTTCTCTACTTTCAAAATACATAGTAATACCTCCAAAAATAATTAATTTTACATTCCCCATATGTCTACTTTATGTTGGCATCATTTTATAAACGTCATTTTACTTTTTTAGGACTTAAAAGCTTAGAAGTTTAGAAGCCATTTTTCAAATTTTCAACAAAATTTCCAAAACCATTTTTTTAAGCTCCAATTCAGATATAAAGTGATTTTGAGGGACTTACGTAATGGAAACCACCCATAAACGACCCCATTTTAGAAACTACACCCCTCAAATTATTTAAAACTGACGTTACAAACTTTGCTAATCCTTTAGGTGTTCTAGAAGAATTAAAGGAAAATGGAGGCAAAATTTAAAAATTTCATTTTTATGCAGATTTTTCATATTAATCAATTTTTTCTTGCAACACAGCAACGGTTAACAGCAAACTAAACCTCAATATACATTACTCTGATTCTGCAGTTTACAGAAATACCCCATATGTGGTGGTAAACTGCTCTATGGGCATGTGGCAGTGGTCAGAAGGAAAGGAGCGGCATACAGATTTTGGAGGCAGATTTTGCTAGAATGGTTTTTAGGCATCATTTTGTAATTGAGAGACCCTGACGTACCCCTAGAAACCCTCAAAAAGTGACCCCATTTTGGAAACTACACCCTTCAAAGAATATATTAAGGGGTGTACTGACCACTTTGACCTAAGCATTTTACGGAATTTGGAAACACTTGGCTGTGAAAATGAAAAGTCTCATTTCTTCCAATAAAATGTTGCTTTAGCCCCAAATTTTTCATTTTCACAAGGGCTAAACAGGAGAAAAAGCACCCCATAATTTGTTCCCCATTTTCTCCTGAATACGGCAACACCCCATATGTGGTGGTAAACTGCTGTGGGTTCCAGGAAGGAACGCCATATGGATTTTGCAGCACAGACTTTGATGGATTGGTTTGTGGGTGCCATTGGTTTTTATTTTTTGAGTTATTGTCTTATGTGGAGGCTCTTTTTGCGGGATGAGGTGACGGTTTCATAGGTACCATTTTGTGGTACATAAGACTTTTTGATCGCTTGGTGTTACACTTTTTGTGAGGCAAGGTGACAAAAAATGGCTGTTTTGGCATTTTTTTTTTTACAGCATTCACCTGAAGGGGCAAATCATGTGATATTTTTATAGAGCAGGTTGTTACAGACGTGGCAATACCCAATATGTCTAACATTTTTATTTTTCTTAAGTTTTACACATTAGATGCATTTTTGAACAGAATAGAATCTTGAGAGACTTTTTTTTTTTATTTTTCGGACGGTTGTCTTAGGTAGGGTCTCATTTTTTGCGGGATGAGAACGGTTTGATTGGTACATTTTGGGGTAAATACGCCTTTTTGATTGACTGCTATTACAATTTTTGTGAGGGTAGGTGACCAATAAATGGCTGTTTTGTCATAGTTTTTTTGAAAAAAAAAAGGTTTTACAGCGTTCACCTGAGGGGGAATATAATGTGATATTTTTATAGAGCAAGTTGTTACGGACGCGGCGATACTCAATATGTCTAACATTTTTATTTTTGTACTGCCATTTTTTTTTATTTTTCGGGCGATTGTCTTCGGTAGGGTCTCATTTTTTGCGGGACAAGATGATAGTTTGGTACCATTTTGGGGTACATACACTTTTTTGATCGCGTGGTATTACACTTTTTGTGAGGCAAGAGGAAAAAAATGGCTGTGTTGGCAGAGTTTTTTTAAAAAATTTTTTTTACAGAATTTACCTGGGGGGCCATCTCATGTAATATTTTTATAGAGCAGGTTGTTTCGAACGTGGCGATACCCAATATGTCTAACATTTTTATTTTTGGTAAGTTTTACGCTTCTGTAGATGGCAGCCGGATGCCTAAGGAAGGCATCGGGCTGCCATCCAAGCCATCGGGTCCCCGTCACAGCAGCGCAGGGACCCGATCATCCAAGGATCGCGGCACATCGAGGGTTAATGCGTCGGCATCTGTGTTTTCGCCGATGCCGGCGCATACAGCAGGGGTCCAGCTACTGGGCACAGCCGGTCCCCCGCAGCTGATCAGCTACGGCGCTGGGCAGAAGGGGTTAATATATATAGTCTATGGTGCTCGTAAGCTCCGTTCAGCTCAATTATGTCCCGAATCCGTCGTTTCCGTTCTCCTGCTCCTATAACGGAGCAGGAGAACGGAAGGGCTGAACGGTGATGTGAACGAGCCCTTACTCTCCCAGTTTTACTCCTCCTAAGACATATTCTGCATGCAGATTATTCGCCTCCAAGTGCATAACTTTACATTTATCTATATTGAACCTCATTTGCCAAGTGGAGGCCCAAACAGTACGTTTGTCCAAGTCTGCTTATAACTTATTAACATAGAAAGCCCTCAAACATTTTTATTATTTTGTATACTAACATCTTATCGCTGCTCCTGGATTCCAACCACTGACCTTTCGCTTGGGAATCAAGTTTATAACACACTGAGCTATTAGGGAATGTGAGAACAGGTTGTAATTTGTTGTATACAAGAAGAAAAAGATTGTTTCATCACCAGGAGCAAAACAGTAACAATGCAGTTACGTGACAAGAATCTGCATAACTAATCATATGCTAAATAGTCGCCAGTCCAATTTATGTATAAGATAGTCGAGATAACTGTCCATAAAATGATGGTAGTCTCACCCTACCTCACCGGCCGTAATGGGCCGACTTTAGCGCTGCCCTAGCCGTTTGAATGGCTAGGGCAGCGCTAAAGCCCGCCCATCAGCGCCGATGACGTCACCGGGCTCACTGCCGGGTGGAAGCCTCCGCCTGGCAGAGCCCGGTACGTCACCGGAACCGGGCTAAATAGGATGCTCCGATGCCCTGTTCAGGCGGGCTGCCTGGGTGAATTGAAAGGTATGTCCGGGTTCAGCTCTGAACCCGGACAACCCCTTTAACATTAGTTATATTTCATATATAAATGTAAAAAATATTGTTTATGTTTCATGCTTTTTTTTAATTATTTTCATATTTTTTGTTTATGATTTCTATCTTCCACCTCTTCCATTGGTTTGTTCTAGGTACAAAAGTTGTTTTTTTTTGTTTTTTTTAACCTTCTGTTTGTATGTTTTCATTCCTACAGAAGAGGACTGATTAATGGGTTTTATTATTATTAGTTTTTATTATTATGGAAACTTTCATACATCCAGCTGCCATTCTGCAAGAGTGACAATCTATTATTGTACTATCTAGTGTCAGGCTACCAGCGAGACTGTAGCACCAGCTTATGTCCATTAATTCGATTAGGTGAGCCACCCATGTGTGTATTTAAAGATTTATCAATGTATACATTGAGAAATATGGTGTTCAGAATAAAGCAGTATTCCCAACTGCTATTTTTTGCCTGGGAATTTAGGGCTGTATTACACCAACAGATTATCTGACAATTATTGTTCAGATGGCCTATTACACACAGATCTTTTGTTATACACACACCAACTATTGGTCTGATTGGACCAGTAGTACAGTTTGAGATCACAGGACTGGGTAAGTTCACATGCAGCTGATTTATTACAGAAACTTGTGCAACTGATTCATAAATCTGAAAAGGGCTTGCTAAAACCCATTCCCTTACAGCGGAAGCAACCCCATTTGCATGTAAAGTTTTATTGACTCTGCGCCTCAATTTTGTCTCCATTTTTACCTCACTTTGGCACAAAATGTTACATTAGACAGTTTTTGCCATGTTGAACATGGGGGTGAGGTTTGTGGGAAAGGAAGTTGGATTATGCTTTTAGATAGTCTATAGATGAGCCAAATTTATCATACCCCCCCCAAGCCACTGCGATAATTCTACTTTTGGGACCAGACTAATTTTCCTTTTTTCCTTCCAAGAGCCACAATTGTTTTACTTTTCCGTTTACCTACTTAGTATTAGGGCTTGTTATTTTGTGGGACTAGTTGTATTTTTAATGGCACTGTAAGATAACATAATTGGGTTAGTTGTTTGATTAATCTGATTTTAAGTGTTTTGATATATTTTGTAATATCTCAGCTTTTGAACCTTCTGGATAAATACATTTTTCTATTAAAACTGGTTAAAGTAGTATAGGTTTAACACAGGTAGTCCATCTGCCCGAACACCATGAGCATCTCAAAGGCAATAAATAGTTGTTATCTGAAACAACAGCCACGGTACTAGTCCAGCAGAAGATCATCAATGAGTTAATAGTTACATACTAAAAGAAGAACTCCCGCAAACATTTTTATTCTCTGACCTGTTAGAAAGGTGCATGATATAATCTGTAGTGATTGTCTTTTTCTTATCAGAGGCCGAAATTGAGAGTTTCCACTCTCTTCTTATTGTAGCTGGGTCATGTGACCAACTCCCTGACCTCCAACTGACCCAGGACAGCAAGCCAGTTACTTCTCTCTTCATTCCTATGAGACTGAAAGTGAGGCTCCCATAGGGATGCATAGAAAATTAGACTTCCTGTCCACACATAAGGTGCTGTGTGAGTTGGTGGGTCTAATTCCTAGTCACATGACACAGATAAGAAACTTCAGGATGATATAACTCAAAAATACAGACATTGGTAAGAAAATGACATTCACTACAGATTACATCATGTACATTTCTAGCAGGACATGGAATAAAAATCTTTGCGGGAGTTCTTCTTTAATATGGTTGAAAAAAGACATAAGTCCATCAAGTTCAACCCAGGGATAGGTGGGCATGTGAATTGCTAAGAATGTACTAGTAACTCATAGAAACACCAAGTTCCAAATGTTTCTATCAATCATCTTAGGAACTACTGGAAGCCAAACGTGAGGCACCAATGAGAATTTCTTTTGTTTAAAATTATTTTATGGCTCATTCAGGGACATCATCTAACATCTAAGTGTATATATATATATATATATATATATATATATATTATATATATATATATATATAGATAGAGAGAGAGAGAGAGAGAGAGAGATTTTAAGCCCAGGATGGGAGGGACAGAAAGGACAGGACCCAAAGAGGAGGATGGCAGGGGGACCATCACCCAGAAGCCACGCACCCAAGGTACTTTTTTGCCACTCACCTTTTTGCTTCATCCAGGCTCTTTAATACCTGAAAAAGAGTGACCCCAGTTATCTTTATCTACTATGGTCATAGGCTGCAGATAAAAGGTGTGTTACATTGTTGATTACAGTCTGTCTGAACTGTGTATGCTTCTATTTTGTGTTCTTTGTTGTAATTGTAAGGCTAGGGCTACATGACACCTGTCGTGGCCAGGATCGCTGAGTAGCGGGGATCCCATAGAAATTAATGGGATTGTCGCCGCAGTCGCAAGAAATCCATGCAGGGACACCCCATTTACTGGTAACACCCAGTTCGCAATTCATCAATAAACCTCTAGTAGGAATCATAGAGGAATGGCGCAGCATAGAATTAGTCGTCCCTCTTGGCTCAGGAACATCAAAAGGCATCAATGTCAATGTTACCAAGCTGAAGGTCAATCTGCCATTGTCTTAGGTCTGTGATGGCTAACCTTCGGCACTCCAGCTGTGGTAAAACTATATTTCCCAAGATGAACACTTGCTTGGCTGTTCTCAGAACTCCATAGGAATGAATGGAGCATTTTGGGAGTTGTAGTTTGGAGTGCTGTAGGTTAGCCACTGTCTTAGGTTGTCCTAGGAGCAGCTCTCTGGTGGACTCTTAGGGATTTGTTTCTATGAACTACTAAATCCTTCTAGTGCTTGAATCCACTATGTTGGTTATGTCCTTCATGCCTTCTACACAAAAAGTAGGACCTATCAATGTTATATTACTTTACTAGAGATGAATAGAGGTGTCTATACACCTTCAATAGCTGTTGGCCAAGTGGTGGACAACCATCTCTCCCATCTACACCGTACACATGCTCGGTCAGTTCCACAAAGCAAGTATATGTTACCAATGTGGAGAGAGGAGAAAGTTGCTGCCAGACATCACTGCTTGTGGATTATCCCTTTGGAGAAATGGATCAGACACTGAAATTCAATGACTCCTCCTCTCCCTGACATCACCTGTTGGGGGAGAGTTGGGAACGCCTCATACTAATTAGATTGAAAACAGCGGGTTCAGTTGACCCACAGATTTTTCATTTTTCTCAATGGGCATCTCCTTCTCCCTGGCTGTGCTGCGATCCAATCACATCGGAGAGCGTCACAGGCAGGGAGAAAAAAACTCCTTGGCTGTGACGTTCTCCAATGTGATTGGATCGCGGCACAGCCAGGGAGAAGGAGACGCCCATTGAGAAACCCGGGCGTCTCCTCCTCCCTGTACCGATGCTCAGTATTAGCATACTGAGCGCGAAAAATACAGGGGGGCAGAGCGGGGCGAAGGAGCGATATTTTGAAAAACCTGGGCGGGTGGCAGCATTAGCGGGGGAGCTGCCCTGCAAGTAAAGGTATTTACCTACTATAATGTAAAACCATGAAAGGTCCTCTTTAAGTGAAGTATTACATAATGTCAGGAATCAACACTTGAACATGAATCAATTTTTAATTTTCATTTTTCATTTTAAGTTTTTGCATTTATTCTGCTATGGATTTTTAAAAAGAGATAAAATATTGGTAGAAGAGGAAGAGAACTTGCCCCCAACACAATAAATCAATTTTCGAAAAGCATCCGAGACAGGAAGTAGTGGCCATGAACTCTAAACCAGGGATGTCCAACCTGCGGCCCTCCAGCTGTTGTAAAACTACAACTCCCACCATGCCCTCCTGTAGGCTGATAGCTGTAGGCAGTCCAGGCATGCTGGGAGTTGTAGTTTTGCAACAGTTGGAGGGCCGCAGGTTGGGAATCCCTGCTGTAAACCATTGAATTACATTCTTACTGGTCGTCAGTAGGTAAAATGTCCCTGTAAAGGGGACAAATGACCAAACGTTATACTATAAAATCAACACCGGTAAGGGCTCATTCACACGACTGTAGGCCCTCTGTGCCCATATTGCGGATTGCACTACGAAGTGCTTCCGTGGGCTTTTGGGTCCGTGCCTCTGCCCTGCAAAAGATAGGACATGTCCTATCTTCTGCCATATATTCAAGTCAATGGGTCTGTGCCGCAATACGGGATTCAAGTGGCCAGTGCCGCAGCACTCTACGTCATGTGAATGAGCCTTAAGTGTGTAGTTTCTCTAGTAGATAAGTTCTTGGTTATAGAGGAAGATCAGAGTGTCCACATCTTTCCAATGGAAACAATGCTGGCTGGAGTCCGAGCGGAGTCCCCTGTATTGGTCAAGTACAGCTTTATAATGACATGTTAAGTAAGGAGGGTTATTGGTCATGTGATTGGCACAGCAGTTCCTATGGGACTGCACACTGCCATGAGTTTACTTCATATGTTCCAGAACAGTACACAGCACAGGGGTTTTTCTCAAAATGAATGCTGTCCTATAATCCTGAGCTGCAGTCACTACGCTGAAAGACATCATGACTGGTATACAGGCTACATCACATACCTTGTAACACGTCATGGCATGTAGAGACACTGAACCAGCAGGGGCATTTGAGGACTTGCAGCCTGAGAACTGCAGCAGGATTGTGACTGCAGCTCTTGATGTAATTGAAGTATAAGCCATGATGTAACGTAGGATCAGTACAAATACTGTAGACTACAAACCCTGAACAGGAAGGGACAGCAGGGAGGAGAATGGTCTTGTAGTCTCCGTGCCTAGAGGAAGCTAAAAGAATTGTGAATGCAGCTCTGGATGTCACTGGAGTATAAAACCTATAAAGGCTCATGCACACGAACGTATTTTCATTCTGTGTTCGTTCCGTTTTTTTTGTGGACCGTATTCGGAGCAATTCATTTCAATGGATCCGCAAAAAAAACGGAAGTGCATTCCATGTCCGTTCCACAAAAGAATAGAACATGTCCTATTATTGTCCACATTACGGACAAGGATAGGACTGTTGTATTAGGGGCCAGCTGTTCCGTTTCCACAAAATACGGAATGCACATATACGCCATCCGTATTTTTTGAGGATCCGTTTTTTGCGGACTGCTAAATATATACAGTCGTGTGTATGAGCCCTAAGGCAAAGGATCAGCTCAATGACATGTATACAGAAGGATAATCTATAGTCATTTACAGTCGGAATGAAACATGAGAAAACAAGGCACTGGAGGTAGAAGGGCCCCCGGAATGGGGATTAATCAATTTAATATGGAATTCTCTTCCCGTTCTACCAATAGGAGATAAACAATGAGTTAACTATAACTGCAGCAGCATATCATTGAGGGAATACAAAGAATCCCCCCGTTTAGTGAGATGAGGGCCGACGTCCGCCAGATCTACACATTTTTTAACCCAATGATTTGAGAAGATAGAAAGAATTGGCACGTAGCGTGGGGTCCCGCCCCATTTATCTGTGCGTCCAGCGGCTTGCCTAATGATCTCCTTCAGGGCAAAGTCACAAATCTTACAAATAGTAAACATGGACGGTGAAAATCATGTAGAAAAAGAAAGAGTGACGGGTCCAGAGGGATCCCAATATCTCAGTCCTATCTGTCACTGTGTTTTCTATACAGAGGAGGGCAGCAAAAGCCACCGTAATCCTTGATTCTTCATGTCATGGCACAAAGCGCCGAAGTCTTAAATAAATATTATATGGTTAGTTCTTTTAAAAAAAATCTATAAAAAATAAAATTAAGAGTTCAGTCAACATTTCTCTGCGCCCTGCGACAGCCACTCGGGGTGCAGTGAAGGTGGAGGTTCTGTACAAGGTCTTCTGGGTGGTGGGTATTGCACAAAAAAGTCTGCCCGATGCATATCCAAAACCCTCTCAGAAGTAGGTCAGGTTGTGAATGAGCTGGTGCTGGAGCAGGTTCCTTATTGCAGTAGCTTCTAGCGAGATGTTATGTCCAGATTCCTGAAAGAGAAGAATGGGGTGTTACTAAACAATCTACAGGTCACTGTATCTAAGCCTATCATATCTGAAAAAGTCAGCTGTGCTGCTGTATCTAAGCCTACCATGTGTCATGCTGTCTGCTTAGTTGTTGTATCTAAGTCTACCATGTGTGATAGTGTCTGTTAACTTGCTGCAATTTGCGGTCCCCAATGCACGGGCAACATCCGTATGGATTCCGCAGATGGATCCGGACCCATTCAAGTTGATCTGTCCGCATTGCAAAAGTAGTGCAAGATTCCGTGCCTCCATTCCGCACCGGACCTTCACCTCAAGTGAATGGGTCTGCATACATGCTGTGGGTAAAAACCGGCTGTCAGCTGGACAAAAACCACTGCCTGCAGCGGTATTTGTCTGGCCGAAACCCTCAATTATGCCACAAAGCGAGCAGATCCCATTATAGTCGACACGGATCCAGTGGTGATCTGCCGGAAACGTTCACCGGAGATGTGAACGCAGCCTCAGCCTAGCATGTGTGATATTGTCTGCTTAGTTGTTGTATCTAAGCCTACCATGTGTGATACTGTCTGCTTTGTTGTTGTATCTAAGCCTACCATGTGTGATACTGTCTGCTTAGTTGTTGTATCTAAGCCTACCATGTGTGATACTGTCTGCTTGTTGTTGTATCTAAGCCTACCATGTGTGATACTGTTTTGTATCTAAGCCTACCATGTGTGAACTGTCTGCTTAGTTGTTGTATCTAAGCCTACCATGTGTGATACTGTCTGCTTAGTTGTTGTATCTAAGCCTACCATGTGTGATACTGTCTGCTTTGTTGTTGTATCTAAGCCTACCATGTGTGATACTGTCTGCTTTGTTGTTGTATCTAAGCCTACCATGTGTGATACTGTCTGCTTAGTTGTTGTATCTAAGCCTACCATGTGTGATACTGTCTGCTTAGTTGTTGTATCTAAGCCTACCATGTGTGATACTGTCTGCTTTGTTGTTGTATCTAAGCCTACCATGTGTGATACTGTCTGCTTAGTTGTTGTATCTAAGCCTACCATGTGTGATACTGTCTGCTTAGTTGTTGTATCTAAGCCTACCATGTGTGATATTGTCTGCTTAGTTGTTGTATCTAAGCCTACCATGTGTGATATTGTCTGCTTAGTTGTTGTATCTAAGCCTACCATGTGTGATATTGTCTGCTTAGTTGTTGTATCTAAGCCTACCATCTGTGATATTGTCTGCTTAGTTGTTGTATCTAAGCCTACCATCTGTGATATTGTCTGCTTAGTTGTTGTATCTAAGCCTACCATCTGTGATACTGTCTGCTGTGACTATGTATCTAAGCTGTTCCTGATCCTTGCTGGTACCCAATTATTGCTTTGTGTGAACATGCCATAGATCACAAGACAAGCAAATACTTGTTTGTCGGGTGATTGCTTCTTTCTTGTGACACCATAAATTAGCCATTTGTCAGCAGCTCACACCCCGTGTAAATAGGGATGTCCAGCCAACAAATATGCAAACTGAATGAAGAATGTGCTATTGTAATAATGATCATTCGCCCCCCTTTCAGTTTGCATTAGGTCATGTAAAAAGGAGTGCTGACTGACGTGTATATGGCTGACTGGTGCTAATTCGCAGCTTAAATGTCCCCCTCAGCCTATCTGGTTTTATATCACAGTCTCAGTGACTGGTGAACAATGCTGTACATACCTAGCATGAAATCTTGTAGAAGATTACATAAAATTGCTTATTTTTCCCAGAATTGACGCCCCTCCTGTCCATGGTTGTGCCTGGTATTACAACTCTAGCCATAAGGACAGAGGGAAGGATAATGCATTCATCTCATATAGTCTTTCTGAGGAAAGTATGATCTTGTAGGTGACGAGATCAGCAAATAATTGTTATGCTAATGCTTGTTGGCTCATTTGATAATTATTTTGTGTAATACATGGAAATAACTTCTGATACAAGATGACAATTAATTAATCTGTTCCTGATGAGATTCACACTTAAGAAATGCAGCTTTCTCCCTTCACAACACAAAAAGGTCTGGACTGTACCACCAGTGTGCGCTGGACTGTACCACCAGTGTGCGCTGGACTGTACCACCAGTGTGTGTTTGAGCCACACCAACATTTGGCAAGTATGGAGGATAAAATGTTTTAGATGTGACTTTTGAAATGGACCAGACCTTTAAGTTATTACATTTCATAGATATTATATCGAGACACTGGAGACAATCAGGAGATACTCACCGCCATGGATTTTAGCGTCACCTTCTCGTAGTAATGAATCGGCTGCTTCTTGTTAGATAATGCTGGATAACCAAATCCGGCAATGTCAACCAGATCACAGAAGTGGAGGGCAAAGGTGATCGCCAACATGCCAGTAGTGGGTTTCTGGAAAAGAGATGTGCAATGATGTGAGAGGAGATTTATCAAAACTTCTGTATAGGAAAACTGGCTTAGTTGCCCATGTCAGACAATCAGATTCCACCTTTCATTTTCAATAGGAGTTCTGAAAAATGAAAGGCGTAATATTATTGGTTGCTATGGGCAACTAAGCCAGTTTTCCTTCACACCAGTTATGATAAATCACCCTCATAGACTCGGTCGTGCTTCCGTGGGGTTCCGATCCGTGCCTCCGTTCCAGGCCGCACCGCATCTCTTGGATTGTGGACCCATTCAAGTGAATGGGTCCGCATCTGTGATGCGGGTGGACACGGCCAGTATGCGGTATGTGATGCGGGCCGCAATACGGACAGGACCGGGCAACGGCTGCGTGCATGAGGCCTAAGTCAGAAGATGGGAGGTCAGGACGGGACCTCTCACTGACACACGCTGTGAGATAATCACATTCAACTCGCTCGTGTGTGTCTGCATAACACATGTGGAAGGTATCGAATTCTAGTGTCTCCTTACCTGGGCAGGTCTTCCCAAGCTTTTTTTTATGTGGTTGCTCTTGATGTTATAAAATTTTTCTACTAGTCACCTGCCTCATACCTAAAACAACCTGCGGAGCACAATACAGCACTTTGCAGCTGTCACTCAATCAGGGATGAACTGGAAACTTAAAGGGGTTGTCCGGGTTCAGAGCTAATTAGCGCAGGGCAAAGGAATTTAGGCCCGGTTCTGGTGACGTACCGGGCTCTGCCAGGCGGAGGCTTCCGCCCGGCAGTGAGCCCGGTGACGTCATCGGCGCTGATGGGCGGGCTTTAGCGCTGCCCTAGCCATTCAAACGGCTAGGGCAGCGCTAAAGCCGCCCATTACGGCCGGTGACGTCACCGAACTCACTGCCGGGCGGAAGCCTCCGCCCGGCAGTGAATGTTTATAAACAAAAGAGCCCTTGCCCTGCGCAATCCAGCGCAGGGCAAGGGAGGGCATTGGAGCATGAGATGCTCCTATGCCCTGTTCAGGAGGGTTGCCGGAGTCAAAACCTGGGTATGTCCGGGTTCAGCTCTGAACCCGGACAACCCCTTTAAAGTAGCCCCATTTTGTAGTAGGTTCCAAATTGACAGAAGGTAGGTCAACACATGCACATAGGGTCAGCATAAGGAGGCAGGAACAATAAAATAAGGTGGGGACAGAAATTCCGTAATGCAACATAAAATACTACCCCAACAGAGGGCACAAAATAATATTACAGCCACGGTATTCATATATGTTTATGTATAGTAGTCAGAGATTGGGAGCAGTCAGGTTAGCTGGCTATTAGAAGAGAGAAAATTCAGGGGCAGCTACTAGAGCATCTCAGCCCTGTACAGAAAAAAGGGCTCCATATTTTTAATAAAGACCAATTTAAGAAATTATTTTAAGCTCGCAATGAGTACAATGCAATTATAAATGCCCCCAAAGGTGTACATAGCCTTTAATGCTGAGACCATACAATCAGATATGTACCCGACCAGCGGCTGTGAGGAGGGCTCAGGCAGTCCCCTGGGCATAGGCCCACACCAGGAAATTTTCCTGTAGGGTCTATGGCCAGACTGCAGACTCTGCACTAGATTAAACCTGCATGGTACAAAATGTTCTCAATGTGATTTTCACCCTTTTAGTCCAGTCCCCCGCTTGCAGGAGGCGGCTTTGTGGCATTTTCCACCAGGTCATATGTTGATATAGGCCACAGTATGTTCACATTAGGTTTTCAATAGCGATGCATGGACACTTTTGTAATTTTTTTTTTTTTTACGTTCAGGTTTTTTGATGCAGTTTTTGAAGTGTGAACCATAATAAACAAAAAATATTAAGGAACATTATTACTTTTTTTTTTTAATATACACCTGGTTTTGGCTTCAAAAACTGCCTAAAAAAAAACATGTGGCACACTCCTTCTACACTCCTCTTACCGCTTTCATCTTTTTTGAGGACTTCTGGTCAGCGATGATGGTGTCCAGGACCTTGGTGGCGGTCACCTCCATATAATAGGGGTTTAGGATCCGTGTATTCTGTGGGCTCACCTCCCAAATTAAAGGAGGCATTTTCCAAAATCCTTTACGGACCTGGTAAAACAAACAAACGTTAGTAGGATCTTTCGAGGCTTGTTAACACATGCACATTCATCCTCATGGAGGCCAGTGGTGTCAAATGCCCCATTATGAGGAGCTGCCAGGCAAATTCTTTTGGTTCCCACTGACAATTGTGAGTTCCATCAATAGCAATATAATGAACATTGGTGAAGGATACAAAAAACACCAGAGATTCTGGTCTACTCTAGATGGGAAGCAGTGGAGGTAAATTGTGACTACACCAAAGAGCAGACCCTACATCCACTTTTTACAACTACCTATAAGACACAAGGCTCTAATGAAGTAGCAAAGAGCATTGATATTATAGACTATGACGCACCCTCTTCTCATTATTCAGAATAATCTTCATCCATTGGATGTCCAGAGGCTTAAATGGCACCAGCACCAATAAAGTGTAAGGGTTGTTGTCCAGCTGAGGGTCAAAGTCAGCGGATTCTGGGTAGAAGAATCTCATGGTGGTCTTACTGCCAACGTCCTTCTCGTAATTGTGGACAGGAGCATTGTTCAGTCTGGTGATGGAAGGATTAGATAGAAGTTAACCAAATGTATGTGTGTATACTGTATATATGTAAGGATGAGAAACACCATAATATTGTTCATCAAGAGTAGCTCCAGGTAGATAACAGCACCCAGCTCACAACCTAAGGTGCATGGCACGTGGGGGCATCATATATGTTGGGGTTCTGTTCATGTGCGTGCAAGTATATGAGGATTTCTGGACATACAGCTTTCGGCATGCAGGTACAGCATATGGATGGCCATTTCAGTAAAATCTAAAATCTCTTGACCATGTGATCTGGAACCTATTACCGCACCTTTCCTGCTGGTGACTGGTGTAGATAAGATTATCTAGAAACATATTTTATAACTGCAATAAAAGTGTACGACGAGTTATATACAACTGATATCCTTTATATGACTGCTATAAAATCATCAGATTGTAAAAACACAGGATCTTGTTTTGGTTTTTTTTCTGTAGAATGTGACTATTCACAAGAGAGAATCGGGAAGACCTATAATAAAACTCAAACGTAGCCTTTACTGGTGTAGGGTACGTCATAAAGTACTTAGGAGAGCATACAAATAAACAGACGTATTATCACGATAAGAAGAGGGCTGATACTGTTTCATACAACAGGCTTGTAGAAAAATCAGGGAGAAGGGTCTACAACGTACTCTCAATTTTGGACCACATCAGCCCTTAGCTGCATTAACACATATTGATAGCTCCTGAGATTTATCCTAAACCCAGTTATGAAGCGAGTTGAGGAAGATGCTTGTAGAGCCCTAGGACAACCAGTCTCCTACTCCACTCTGTAGGTATATACAACACATTCCAGTTGGCTTAACCATGGGCTGGAGGAGAATCTGTTGAATGGCTGGCCTTGTAGATAATCTATCCCTTTGGTTTAGCAGGCTTCAGATCAGCGTCATTTGTTGATTGGCTGCCTAATGCTACATAATATCCTCCTCCTTGATGGTCCCAACTATGGATGAAAATGTAGGAAGAATGGTTAAGGTGGATATGCTATTCAGCTCGGACATGGGAAGTAATTTGGTAACTTAATTAATCACTTAATTAAAGTGATATTAGGCTGCAGGGACAGATTGGGAACTTAAAGTGGCCCTGGTAAAAAACCTAAAAGTGGCCTCATGTTGCAGGCGAGTCCAAACTGACAGAAGGTGGTGCAACACAAGTATATAGGGCCACCATAAGTAGGCAGGGACAACAGAAGTAGGCAGGGCTAGCAATACCGTAGTGCAGCACAAATACTGCCCCAGCAAACCCACATACCACAGTGCCACCCTCACCGCAGAATTCAACTGCATCTCCATCATGAGGGTGGTGATACAGCTGAATTCAGGATGGCACCTGCAGTCACTGGCCTACTGCATAAGTACCTACATTAATTAATTCTGACAAATTCAAATCATTATATGCCTGGCTTGTGGCAGTGAGGAAGGCCCGGGCGGCCCCCTGGGCATTAGCCCACTGATAAATTTCCCTGTAGGAGCTATGGCCAGTCCACCAATCTACTCTCTTTCCCAATTTCACCACAACAAAGGATATTTTTTGTTCCCCAGGAGATGGCTTCTGGCAGGCTGATACATTGCAGACGGACTCAGATCTAGTGCATAGATATAGCAGCTGCCAGGTTAACACCTGGCAAGTGATGACACGTATAGTCTGGATTTTTTTGCAATGCTTTAAAATAAACTGTTTTAGGCTGCTGTCACACTTGCGCTTTCCCTTTCCGCTATTGAGATCCATCATAGGATCTCAATAGCGGGGGAAAAACGCATCCGTTTTGTCCCCATTCATTGTCAATGGGGACAAAACGAAACTGAATGAAATGGAGTGCACCAGAATGGCTTCCATTCCCTTGCACCCCCATCGGGACAGAATAGCACTGCAAGCCGCATTTTTCAGTAAGACAGATACGTCATGACTCACAAAGTAAGCCAATGTGAGCTTTGGATAGAGTTTTTCTTGCATATACAGTGTACTGTATATTACACTGGATATTCTACTACAGCCACATATTGTATGGTATTTGTTTTTATTAATTATCCAATATGATATGAATAACACCCCTAAAGCCCCCTTCAAATTAGAGTATTTGAACCCTATGGGGGAGAGTTATCAAAACTGCTGTAAAGGAGAACTGGCTTAGTTGCCCATAGCAAGCAATCAGATTCCACCTTTCATATTTCATAGCTCCTTTGGAAAATGAAAGGTGGAATCTGATTGGTTGCTATAGGCAACTAAGCCCATTGCCCTTTACACCAGTTTTGATGTGATGGGAGCTCCCAACTCTCTCTCAGCAGATGTTGGAGAAGGAAGGGATCAGGGTCATTGAAGTTCAGTCCCCAGTCCTTTTGTTCTTCCGGGATATAAGCTGCCGTCAGGGGCGTCTGAAAAGTATAGAGGCAGGTGAGGTGTCTGGCGGCTGCTTTCTCCACTCGTCCCACTGAAAACACCCACACGCTTGTTCAAGCCAAGAGTTTATGTGTGGGGGGAGTCAGGAGAGACAGATGCCGGCAGGTGCAATTGGGCTGAACAACTATCTGTCCTCATACGGTTTCCTTGTTTGTCAGCGGCACATCCCTGTTTACACAAGACGGTGTGCTGCAGACAAACAAGGATTTTATGTGGCACATGTTCCACAAGCGACCGGTGGCACATTTATAAGGGGTGTCCGTACATACGAACATTCATCCCTGATAATATCCACGCCTGAGTAAAAGGACATTTAGGTCCTGTTTTTTAACCCATAAACAACACCAATCGCAATATTGATCACCAATACAATGGTTTGGCACATACACTTCATTATTGTTG
>ONZH01018950.1:0-47216 GCA_900303285.1 Rhinella marina | reverse complement strand
GAACGCACAGTACAGTTGCCAGTTAAGGCCTATATATTGTATTATTCAAGGTACACAGCCGTGTACTAAGTGATCAGACGGTGTGTATGAAACACCAGTTATGAGAATTACTTTGCAAGAGAACGCACAGTACAGTTGCCAGTTAAGGCCTATATATTGTATTTTTCAAGGTACACAGCCGCTGTACTAAGTGATCAGACGGTGTGTATGAACACCAGTTATGAGAAATTACTTTGCAGAGAACGCACAGTACAGTTGCCAGTTAAGGCCTATATATTGTATTTTTCAAGGTACACAGCGTGTACTAAGTGATCAGACGGTGTGTATGAACACCAGTTATGAGAAATTTACTTTGCAAGAGAACGCATCAGTACAGTTGCCAGTTAAGGCCTATATACTGTATTTTTCAAGGTACACAGCCGTGTTCTAAGTGATCAGACGGTGTGTATGAACACCAGTTATGAGAAATTACTTTGCAAGAGAACGCACAGTACAGTTGCCAGTTAAGGCCTATATATTGTATTTTTTCAAGGGTACACAGCCGTGTTCTGAGTGATCAGACGGTGTGTATGAACACCAGTTATGAGAAATTACTTTGCAAGAGAACGCACAGTACAGTTGCCAGTTAAGGCCTATATATTGTATTTTCAAGGTACACGCCGTGTTCTAAGTGATCAGACGGTGTGTATAAACAACAGTTATGAGAAATTACTTTGCAAGAGAACACACAGTACAGTTGCCAGTTATAAGGCCTATATATTGTATTTTCAAGGTACACAGCCGTGTTCTAAGTGATCAGACGGTGTGTATGAACAACAGTTATGAGAAATTACTTTGCTAGAGAACGCACAGTACAGTTGCCAGTTAAGGCCTATATATTGTATTTTTCAAGGTACACAGCCGTGTTCTAAGTGATCAGACGGTGTGTATGAACACCAGTTATGAGAAATTACTTTGCAAGAGAACGCACAGTACAGTTGCCAGTTAAGGCCTATATATTGTATTTTCAAGGTACACAGCCGTGTTCTAAGTGATCAGACGGTGTGTATGAACACCAGTTATGAGAAATTACTTTGCAAGAGAACGCACAGTACAGTTGCCAGTTTAAGGCCTATATATTGTATTTTTCAAGGTACACAGCCGTGTTCTAAGTGATCAGACGGTGTGTATGAACAACAGTTATGAGAAATTACTTTGCAAGAGAACGCACAGTACAGTTGCCAGTTAAGGCCTATATATTGTATTTTTCAAGGTACACAGCCGTGTTCTAAGTGATCAGACGGTGTGTATGAACAACAGTTATGAGAAATTACTTTGCAAGAGAACACACAGTACAGTTGCCAGTTATAAGGCCTATATATTGTATTTTTCAAGGTACACAGCCGTGTACTAAGTGATCAGACGGTGTGTATGAACAACAGTTATGAGAAATTACTTTGCAAGAGAACGCACAGTACAGTTGCCAGTTAAGGCCTATATATTGTATTTTTCAAGGTACACAGCCGTGTTCTAAGTGATCAGACGGTGGTGTATGAACAACAGTTATGAGAAATTACTTTGCAAGAGAACGCACAGTACAGTTGCCAGTTAAGGCCTATATATTGTATTTTTCAAGGTACACAGCCGTGTTCTGAGTGATCAGACGGTGTGTATGAACACCAGTTATGAGAAATTACTTTGCAAGAGAACGCACAGTACAGTTGCCAGTTAAGGCCTATATATTGTATTTTCAAGGTACACAGCCGTGTTCTAAGTGATCAGACGGTGTGTATGAACACCAGTTATGAGAAATTACTTTGCAAGAGAACGCACAGTACAGTTGCCAGTTAAGGCCTATATATTGTATTTTTCAAGGTACACAGCCGTGTTCTAAGTGATCAGACGGTGTGTATGAACAACAGTTATGAGAAATTACTTTGCAAGAGAACGCACAGTACAGTTGCCAGTTAAGGCCTATATATTGTATTTTTCAAGGTACACAGCCGTGTTCTAAGTGATCAGACGGTGTGTATGAACAACAGTTATGAGAAATTACTTTGCAAGAGAACACACAGTACAGTTGCCAGTTATAAGGCCTATATATTGTATTTTTCAAGGTACACAGCCGTGTACTAAGTGATCAGACGGTGTGTATGAACAACAGTTATGAGAAATTACTTTGCAAGAGAACGCACAGTACAGTTGCCAGTTAAGGCCTATATATTGTATTTTTCAAGGTACACAGCCGTGTTCTAAGTGATCAGACGGTGTGTATGAACAACAGTTATGAGAAATTACTTTGCAAGAGAACGCACAGTACAGTTGCCAGTTAAGGCCTATATATTGTATTTTTCAAGGTACACAGCCGTGTTCTGAGTGATCAGACGGTGTGTATGAACACCAGTTATGAGAAATTACTTTGCAAGAGAACGCACAGTACAGTTGCCAGTTAAGGCCTATATATTGTATTTTTCAAGGTACACAGCCGTGTTCTAAGTGATCAGACGGTGTGTATGAACAACAGTTATGAGAAATTACTTTGCAAGAGAACGCACAGTACAGTTGCCAGTTAAGGCCTATATATTGTATTTTTCAAGGTACACAGCCGTGTTCTAAGTGATCAGACGGTGTGTATGAACAACAGTTATGAGAAATTACTTTGCAAGAGAACGCACAGTACAGTTGCCAGTTATAAGGCCTATATATTGTATTTTTCAAGGTACACAGCAGTAGTGCCAAATATAGTTTGGTATGTAGCAGAGCACCTAATACACCACTAATGCCTCTCTCTGTCCCTACTCCAGCAGCTATCCCTGAATACAGCAGCCGTTCTCTGTAAAGTCTATATTGTAGTAAGCTATCACTGAAGTCCACTGTAGTAGCCCTGATAAGGGCTTTTAATCACGCTCCTGCCTGTCCAACAGCTAAAATCTGTCTCTCCCTTCTCCAGCCTCTGTCCCTGACTAAGTTTACGCAGCATATGCGTACGAGCAGGAAGAGCTGAGTTTTTAATATTCGAGGTCACATGGTTTTTCCAGCCAATGCATGTAGACGCCGTTTTCGCGCTGCCAGCGTGCTCAGCGTGCCTGTCATACCCCCCCTGCATGGTGATTGGTGGAAAAAGAGCGCCAGGGAAGGTGGGAGGGGAAACGAATTCTAGGTGCGCCATCGCCGTTATACTCGAATTAAATCGAGTACGCCGAATATCGTAGTATTCGATCGAATACCAGCTCGATCGAACACTACTCGCTCATCTCTAATTATAATCATACCCATAAATTGTGTTTTCTTTGGGTGCGGTTTACACATAAAACCATCAATGTTTTATTAACAAGTGGCTTGAATGTTCAGGTTAATTAAACTAAAAAAAAAAAAAAAATCAACTAACATGCATTTGATGACTTTATATTTACTCTGTAAACATCAATGTAGTTTTCCTTCTTTCACGGCATGTATCAATGAGAACTTTACATAAGTAGATGATTGTTTGTTAGATGGGAAAATATGTAGATAAGTACATTATGCCTGTGTTTCTCGGTTCCAGTCTTCAAGTAACCTGTTTTTAATAATACGTTTGAGGATTTCCTTAGAACTTCAGATGTGATATAATCTTTGCAACTGCATCTGTAATTAACAAAGGTGTTCCCTCAATAGAACATCGTGTAAACCTGACCAGTTGGGGGTTCCTTCATAAATGGAATTGAGAAATACAGCAATACTTTATTATTGATATGGATTGCAATGCAATCTCTGCAGCTATGTTGTCTACCAGTATACTATAAATTTATTTATTTATTTATTATTCAATAATTAATAATGACAATTTAAAAATTCAACTTAAGCTACAGAATTCTCACCAGACCACCTCCTTTCCTCCTTTCAATGCTTTTCTTATGCATGGTCAATTATATCTAAATTCCATGGTGGCACTATCACTCTCTCTTGCAATTTAGGTAATTGAAGCAGGTGCTAGTAATATGGTGATATAGGCAGAATGGCAAGGCTCTATATCTGTCACTGCCCAGATGCATGTCAACTTCAGGGAGTGGTGAGTACGGATGCAAATAATATACAATTTTCATAGTCTACTTAGTAAACCAAGAGATAATCCAAGAATGTGCCTTACAAGGGCAGGGTTCTGACCTGGTGACATTACTTTACATGGCTCAACAGATTATTTCAGACACTTTTTTTTTTTTACTCCTGATCTGTAACATGTTTTGGTAGGGTTTAACCAAGGGATGGAGCTTAACAATCTTTTTTGTCCTACTGCAGACAGGGCAGATGAGAGAACATCCTGCAGAGAAGGAGACATGGCTGATATCCTGAGCCACAGAGAAAAATTCTATATATACTTCTTGCTATGAGCAGTAGCTGTGGAACCACTGTGCTAACCAATGGATTTGGCTTTTGGCAAAACCTATGGGTGTTATTCTGGCAGCAACCTGGTTTTAAGCCTTTAATGTCTATACAAAGATCTGGCCTTCCCTGCAGGGAAAGCACCAGACCATAACCCTTGTATGGTTTGGTGCTGACTAGAGATGAGCGAGCATACTCGTCCGAGCTTGGTGCTCGTTCGAGTATTAGGGTACTCGTAAGTGCTCGCTGCTCGGACGAGTATCTCGCCATGCTCGAGGAAATGGCAACTTCCGCATTGTGCATTTTTGGCGCCTATAAACTCAGCCAATCACAAGCCAGGAGACTCTGCGGTACACCCAGCATCACGTGGGGCCCTTACATGTCGATAGCAGGGGTTGGCTGGCCTGATCAGGTGACCCTGGATTATACTAGTGACTGCCCGCGGTGCTTGGCTCAGATGCTGTCTGGATGTCGTTAGGGATAGAGCTGCTGCGTTTCAGGGAGAGTGTTAGGGCCTGCATTTAGTTCTTTGTTAGGCAGGAGTGATCTCCCAAGAACCCAACAGCCCTTCTAAGGGCTACAAGACATTTTTTTTTGTCTCCTGGCTTGGCTGGCTGGCACTACTAGTGCAGCTATTGCCATATATAACCCTTTTTTTTTATTGTTATATCTCAGTGATACAAATCCATTTCACACAGCTGCGTGGAACCATTCTGTGTGTCACAGTTCAGCTGTCCACTCACTACAATCGGTATTTTCTGTCCAGGTGACACTTTCTGTACGTCACTTAATCCAACAAGGTATTTTGCTCTCACGTATATAGCTTGATCACAAAAATTTCTGTGCAACATTTGTCTGGGTCGCAGTCAAAATAGCCACCGTCAGCAGGGTGTGAGTTAGGTTTACGATAGTTTCTGCACGTCACGTTCCAAAAAAAACATAACTAAAAAAAATATATATATATAAAAAAATAGTTTTTTTGTTGTTTTAGCTCAGTGATACGAATCCATTTCACACAGCTGCGTGGAACCATTCTGTGTGTCACAGTTCAGGTGTTCACTCACTACAATCGGTATTTTCTGTCCAGGTGACACTTTCTGTACGTCACTTAATCCAACAAGGTCTTTTGCTCTCACGTATAAAGCTTGATCACAAAAATCTCTGTGCGACATTTGTCTGGGTCGCAGTCAAAATAGCCACCGTCAGCAGGGTGTGAGTTAGGTCTACGATAGTTTCTGCACGTCACGTTAAAAAAAAAAAAAATATATATATATATAAAAAAAAAAACATATAAAAAAAATAGTTTCTTTGTTGTTTTAGCTCAGTGATACAAATCCATTTCACACAGCTGCGTGGAACCATTCTGTGTGTCACAGTTCAGCTGTTCACTCACTACAATCGGTATTTTCTGTCCAGGTGACACTTTCTGTACGTCACTTAATCCAACAAGGTCTTTTGCTCTCACGTATATAGCTTGATCAAAAAAATCTCTGTGCGACATTTGTCTGGGTCGCAGTCAAAATAGCCACCGTCAGCAGGGTGTGAGTTAGGTCTACGATAGTTTCTGCACGTCACGTTAAAAAAAAAAAAACTAACTAAAAAAAAAATATAAAAAAAATATATATATAAAAAAATAGTTTTTTGTTGTTTTAGCTCAATGATACAAATCCATTTCACACAGCTGCGTGGAACCATTCTGTGTGTCACAGTTCAGCTGTTCACTCACTACAATCCGTATTTTCTGTCCAGTTGACACATTCTGTACGTCACTTAATTAAACCAGACTGAACAAGTTTGTGGGTTTCAGTACAGCAGGCCCATTTATTTATTTTTTTTATATAATACACTTATATACAGAAAATGTTGAACCCCAGGGCTAAGGGTCGAGGACGAGGGCGTGGGCATTCAATTACTGCAGGGGGCAGAGGCCTTGGTCCTGGGCAGGGTGAGACAGTACCTGCTGATGAGGGAGCAGGGGAACACCGCAGAGCTACACTCCCTAGCTTCATGTCTCAACTTGCAGGGACACGTGGTAGAGGACTGTTGAAACCACAACAGTGCGAACAGCTGATGTCATGGATTGCGGACAATGCTTCAAGTAATTTGTCCACCAGTCAGTCTTCCATGCAGTCCACCCACATTACCCAAGGGAGAACTCCTCTGGCTCCTCCACCTCAACCTCCTTCCCCCCAGTCTGCCCCCTCCCAGGAAAATTTGGAATGCGATCCGGCATACTCTGAGGAACTGTTTTCTGGACCCTTCCAAGAGTCACAAACCACTTCTCAGGTTGCTGCTAACCTTGTTCCCGATGCCCAAGTTTTCCAACTGTCGCAGTCTGTGGGTGATGATGATAATGATGATGACAATGTTGACTTAGTGGATGAAGTTTGTAAAGAGGTGTCGGACGATGAGGAGACACGGTTGTCAGACAGTGGTGAAGTTGTTGTCAGGGCAGGAAGTCCGAGGGGGGGAGCAGACTGAGGGGGAGCAGACTGAGGAATCGGAGGATGACGAGGTGACTGACCCAAGCTGGGTTGATAAGCCGAGTGAAGAGTGCTTCTGAGGCGGAGGCGAATGCTACACCAGAACAGGTTGTAAGAGGCAGTGGTGTGGCCAGAGGGAGAAGCAGGGCCAGAGCTGGTGCATCAGCAGCAACTGTTTCACTTAGTGAAGCTCCCGTGACGAGGCCTAGATGTTCGCAAGTCTGGAGGTTCTTTAAAGAAAGTGAGGATGACCGACGGACTGTGGTGTGCAACCTGTGCCACACCAGGATCAGCAGGGGTGCCACCACTACTAGCCTAACCACCACCAGCATGCGCAGGCATATGAGTGCTAAACACCCCACTCAATGGAACCAAGGCCGTTCACCACCTCCTGCGGGTCACACCACTGCTCCTTCCCCTGTGTCACTCGCTGCCTCTGCTAGTCAACCCCCTGCCCAGGACCCTGGCACGAGCGTCTCCCACCGGAAAACCACACCTTTGCCTCCACGATCCTCCACAGTGTCCACCAATGTGTCCCAGCGCAGCGTTCAGCTGTCTTTACAGCAGACGCTGGAGCGCAAGAGAAAATACAGTTCCACCCACCCACATGCCCAAGCCCTCAACGTCCACATCTCCAAATTGCTTAGCCTGGAGATGCTGCCCTATAGGCTGGTAGAGACCGAGGCCTTTCGCAATCTCATGGCGGTGGCTGCCCCTCGGTATTCGGTCCCCAGCCGCCACTATTTTTCCCGATGTGCCGTCCCATCCCTACACCAGCACGTGTCACAGAACATCATCCGTGCCCTGACCAACGCTGTTTCTGAGAAGGTCCACCTAACCATGGACACGTAGACAAGTGCTGCCGGGCAGGGACATTATATCTCACTGACGGCACATTGGGTTAACTTGGTGGAGGCTGGGACCGAGACTGACCCTGGGGCCGCTTATGTACTGCCCACACCGAGGATTGCGGGCCCTACCGGGTCACGGTCTCTCAGACTTACTATGCCTCCTCCTCCTCCGACCCCTCCTCCTCCTCCACCGAATTACCATCCGTGGGCACGGCGCCTTCAGTCGGTAGCTCTAGGCGCAGCAGCAGTGCCGTGGGTAAGCGCCAGCAGGCGGTGCTATAACTACTGAGCTTAGGTGACAAAAGGCACACCGCCCAAGAGCTGTTACAGGGCATCATGGCACAGACCGATGTGTGGCGCGCACCGCTGAACCTCAAGCCAGGCATTGTTGTGTGTGACAACGGGCGTAACCTGGTGGCGGCTCTGCAACTCGGCAGACTGACACATGTGCCATGCATGGCCCATGTGTTCAATCTAATAGTTCAGCGGTTCCTCAAGACATACCCCAATCTGTCTGATTTGCTCACCAAGGTGCGCCGCATCTGTGTGCATTTCTGCAAGTCGAGCACAGATGCTGCCACTCTCGGGGCAGCGCAGCGCCGCCTACAACTGCCCGCTCACCGACTGTTGTGCGACGTACCCACGAGATGGAATTCCACATTAAACATGTTATCCAGAGTTTACCAGCAGCGCAGAGCGATTCTAGACTGCCAGATGTCATCTTCCACCAGAACTGGTAGTCAGGTCTCTCAGATTCCTCAAGTCTACAATGAGGAGTGGACGTGGATGTCTGATATCTGCCAGGTGTTGAGCAACTTTGAGGAGTCAACACAGATGGTCAGCGGTGATGCCGCCATTATCAGCCTCACCATCCCGCTGCTTTGCCTGTTGAAAAACTCACTGCTCAGCATCAAGTCGGATGCTTTGCGCTTGTCACAAGAGACGGTGGAGGAAGATACGTCGCTTGATAGCCAGAGCACCTTCCGTTCTGTTTCTCAGCACGTATCGGAGGAGGGGGATGAGGATGAGGAGGAAGAGGAGGAGAATGTCGGCGAGACAGTAGAGGGTACTAGTGCTCAGTCCTTAACTCTTGAGCGTGTATGGGCTGAAGAGGAGGACTTGGAGGAGGAGGAGGAGGAAATGGAGAGTCAGGCCAGTGAGGAGAGGGAATTCTTACGTGTTGGGACTCTGGCGCACATGGCAGACTTCATGTTAGGCTGCCTATCCCGTGACCCTCGTGTTAGAAGCATTTTTTCAAACACCGATTACTGGGTGTTCACTCTCCTGGACCCACAGTACAAGCAGAACCTTTCCACTCTCATCCCTGCAGAGGAAAGGAGTATGAGAGTGAATAGATATCAACAGGCCCTGGTGCACAAGCTGAAACAATCCTTCCCATCTGACGCCGCTAGCGGCAGAGGGCATGGTTCTGTGGGCCAAGTAGCGGGGGAGAGGAGGCGAGCAGGCAGCTTGTCCAGCACTGGCAGGGGAACGCTCTCCACGGTCTTTGCCAGTTTTATGTCACCCCAGCAAGACACTGTCACCTGTCCCCAGTCTAGGCAGAGTAGGGGGGAGCTGTACAGAAAGATGGTGAGGGAGTACCTAGCTGACCATACCAATGTCCGTAGCGATCACTCTGCTCCATACAACTACTGGGTTTCAAAGCTGGACACGTGGCCTGAACTGGCGCTGTACGCCTTGGAGGTGCTGGCCTGCCCTGCCGCTAGCGTGCTGTCAGAGCAGGTATTCAGTGCAGCTGGTGGCGTCATCACCGATAAGCGTACACGCCTGTCAACTGACAGCGCTGACAGCGCTGACAGGCTGACGCTTATTAAAATGAACAAAGCCTGGATTTCACCAGAATTCAAATCTCCTCCGGGGGAAAGCAGCTAAAAATTTACATTACTTATGTATCTGATTCCTCTTCTCTACTCCTCCTACTCCTCCTCCTCTTCCATGTCGTCTTTGCCTAACGCTGACCAAAAAAACGCCATTTGTTAGAGGTCCAACTGGCACTCTTTTACCACAATTTTTCCGGAGGGCCCCCTACAGGCCCTCTCTTCTAACAATTTTTCCAGAGGTCCACCTACAGGCCCTCTCTCCAAACAATTTTTCCAGAGGTCCACCTACAGGCCCTCTCTCCAAACAATTTTTCCGGAGGTCCACCTACAGGCCCTCTCTCCAAACAATTTTTCCGGAGGTCCACCTACAGACCCTCTCTCCAAACAATTTACGTCTTTTTCCTATCTTTCTCTCTCTCCAAACTATTTTTCCGGATAGCTGCCATATACGGTATTAAACTGAGTAGTATACATAGAAGACATACCACACTTGATCAATCTCATAATTTACGACTGTACTGGTTGATGCTAAATTTTTAAGTTGGGGTCCTGCGTCGTCATTCTAACTACATCCGGCTGTTGTCACCACCACACACGCTAGCCCAGGGGGCACTCCTCTGGCTCTTCCAGCTCAACCTCCTTCCCCCCTGCCTGCCCCCCACCTACAGGCCCTCTCTCCAAACAATTTACCCGGATAGGGGACGTATTAGATATTATACTGATTTTTGTTGGTTCCTCTTTTAATTGGCTTCTGACCTGTGATAGGCAGAGCATGGACACGTCCCCTTAGCTGCAGTAGAAAAGACACTCCCCTGGCCAGAGCAAGTTCTTTTTCCTTTTCCGTGTTCGAAAAATCCATGAAATATATGGTCCCAAGATAGGGGACATATACGATTTTAAACTGAGAAGAATCGATACCACACATGCCCCACTAGGAGAATTTGGGGTAATGGTGGGATTAGGCAGCCTCAGAGGCATCCATGCATGCTGCCCCTGCTGTTTCCTGTCCATTTCCGTGGTGTTTCCATCATTTTCTGAGGTTTCCAGGTTTTCACCCAGCCTTCCCTAGGCAGAGCCTTGGTCCCCTGCAAAAATGCTCGAGTCTCCCATTGACTTCAATGGGGTTCGTTATTCGAAACGAGCACCCGAGCATCGGGAAAAGTTCGACTCGAATAACGAGCACCCGAGCATTTTAGTGCTCGCTCATCTCTAGTGCTGACCTTTGAGGTCAAGAGATACTGTTGCATAGCATCAAAGGGGCAGTGAAACCTCTAGTCAGTAAAAGTATTTGCAAATCTGAGAAACAGGTCATAGGTCAGGGAAGGCAGAAAAGGGTAAATAGGATAAACAGGCATAAGTTGGGTCACACAGCGGATGGTCAGAATCCAGGAATCAAGCAGAAGTCATGACACTGGCAGACAGATACATCACACCTTACCAGGAAATAGCAGACTAATGAACCTATTGCTCAGGTAGAGAGTGGGACAAATAGCATGACGTGTATAGCAGAAGCTGATTAACACATTAGAAACAGCCTAGTAGCTGCACACAAAACCAAAGGATGGTTTAACACTTGCAATACTACAGAATAAGGTGAAGTTCAATAAAGAATATCAGAATACAAGCAACGGGTCCGGAGTGCCAGACCTATGCCACACAAAGGTGAATGGAGTGGTGCATGACTGAAGTAGAGGGGCACCTAAATAAAACTTCTCCATTTATGACAAAAAAACAGGATCAAATGAGAAGGGGAGAATAAAGGAGGGATTGATGTATTTTTATTTTTTATTTTTTGTGCATTTTCAATACTACTTGTTCCATTAAACTTGATTATATGCAGCAGTAATTGGCCTTCCAATATAACTCTACAGTAAAATAAGTATGGAATTCTGCAGATACATAAAAATGTGTTCTAGCTCACACATTATGACACCACATTCACAGAGAAAACTAGATTATTCACTCATTAATATTAAGGCTAGTTCTTGATTCGTGCTTCCATCTTTCTTTGCATACTGAGTCTGGTGTCCTTGAATAATGGAAAGGACTTGCAAAAGCTGGAAAAAAGTGACCCTATCTGGACTGTACTGTGGTTATAGATAGAAGACTTCAAAGTCTGAGATGTAGCTGAAGAAACGGAAATAGTCATCAGAACTTGGCCAGTAATTCAACTGGTTAAAAAGTTAAATAACTTCACAAAATGTATTTTCTTTTACCCTAAATAAACAATAAAATAGAAGGTCCAAAACATTAAATAATATATACTTGCTTGGTATTGTTTGCCACCATAACAACATAAATAATATATGTGTAACATTGTTTATAATAATTAGTGTATGCTATAGAACAAAAAATAAAAATTTGAGAATTGTATTTGCATAAAGACAAATAAAAATTAAATGCTAACCTGTCTGCACCAAAACATGGAGCCTAAATAATGTAGAAGTCATCCTGCAAATAACAAAAAGCTATTTCAAACAAACACAAAAAGTTTTAGGATTCATTAAATAAAAAAGGACAGTCTAAATATTGTTTTTATTCCCAAGTGGTTAAACTGAATATCCAAGCATTGTCCACCTGTGCATCACAGCCTGTGAAATGTATGGTACACCTGTACATTGGGCAGAAAGGGTTTCCCATTTGCAAAGATTTCCTCCTCTGCCTCCTCATCCTCCACCTTGTCCTCACCCTCCTGTCTAGGCACAGTGGTCCTCCATCATATCACCTATGCAAACCTAGGTGTTGTCACGCGGTTCTACAACTGGTCATCCCTGGCAAACTGACCCACACCAGGGAGGAACTACTCCGTATCATCAATAAAGCAATTGAACACTGGCTGTCTCCTCATCAACTGGAGGTAGGAACCATGGTTACTGATAACAGAAAGAATATTTTGTCTGCCCTGAGTTAGGGAGGGCTGACCCATGCACCCTGGCACATGTCTTCAATCTTGTTGTCACCCAATTCCTCAAGTCTTCTACTGAACTGCAAGAGCTGCTAAATATGTCAGAGAAACTGTGCATGCACTTCAGCCACTCTTATCACGCAAAACCTCCTTGAGATGCAAAGGCAAAATGCTCTTCCTCAACATCGCCTGATATGTTACATTTCCACTCATTGGAACTCCATTTGTTAGACTGTCTGTATGAGCAGAGGATGGTGGTCAACGATTTCTAAATGCTGCAGATAGACAGGTCTTCTCCCCGGTGTAACTTCCATGGTAGCCAGTAGCAGCTTATGCGTGACACGTGCCGTTTTGTTCAGGCCCCTTGAGGAGGCCACTTTATTTGTCAGTCAGCAGAACAACAGGATGAATCATGTCATTCCACTCCTTCACATCCTGGAGTAGATGCTGAGAAATCTGGTTGGCAAAGGGACAGCAGACATGGCTCCTACATCTCACGTCCTAATGAGGATGAACTGGCAGGGGAGGAGGATGAGGACAAGGACATAAATGTCCATGAATTTGATACTCAACTAGGTGCTTTATTTGCCCAAGCGACAGGAGAGAAGCATGATGAGCTGGAGGCCGACGATGAAGACGATGTATATGACATGGAGGCCCTCCAAGTCCCTTGCGCAAATGACCAGATGCATGCTTTCTTGTTTGTGTAGTGACAGCCACATTGTCAGGATTCAGCAGAAGGATGACTACTGGCTATCCACATTGTTAGACCCTCACTACTGGTCAAAAATGTGGGCAGGGCTGGTAAAAATGGACTACTATAAAGACATGCTGTGTAGTCCATTTGTAGCTTGCGTACAAGCGCCATCTGCCCTCCTCATGAAGGTCTGGCCACATGGACCCTCTGCGCTCCCAATCCACTGCTATGACTGGTGGGGAGGCAGGAGCATCACCAGCTTCATAAGCAGCAACTTAAGTCATATGAGCAATTTTCTTCAGCCGCCTTCTGAAGAAACCACCAGCAGCAGGTCATCCAGCAGAACCTGAACCAGCAGGTGGTGGCATACTTAGACTGCACCCTGCTACCCAACATCTAAGATCTGGACTACTGGGCATGCAAACTTGAAGTGTGGCCGCAAGTGGCCAAGTTTGCCATGGGCAAGTTTCCTGCCAGGCCAGTAGTGTGGCATCAGAGCAGTAGTTCAGTATGGAGGGGGGCATAGTTACTCCTAAGAAAACTCACCTTTCCTTCCAACATGTTGTGAGACTGACCATTATAAAAATAAATCAAGCATGGATCGACCATGATTTCCAAACATCAGTGCCTGATGCAACAAGATAGATCATTCTGCCATTAATGATCATACTGTAGTGTGCTGCCACACTGGAATATTGTGCAAAATGGGCCGTTACTTCTGGCCACATGCTGCTGCCACCGTTATGATGCTGCCACACCTACTGCCTCTACTGCCATTCCAATAATGGGGTTTCCTGGCCTGCTGACATGTACATATTACATTTTTACATGGATGTACATACTACTGGCCTTTGCTATCACACTGATATTGTTGGGTCCTGCTACTACTGTAATCTGCCACTATCTTGTGCTGTCTGCCACTGCTACTGTCTCCCCACTTTGTCATGAGGCCACTATTCTCACTATAACTGCCACTGCTGCTGACTCCCCTCCCCACTCTGTTATGGGGCCACTATTGTCTCTGTTTGGCCATAATCCATCAGAAGAACAGAAAAATAGGATCCTGTATTTTCGGGCCTCTTTCACTCAGTCAGTATTTGATCAGTATTTATATGCCAAAAGCAGGAGTGGGTCCAAAACACAGAGGAGATGCAATTATTTCCATTATATTTTATCTATGTTTTGGATCCACTCCTGTTTTTGGCATACAAATACTGATCAAATACTGATGCAAAACACTGACCTAATACCAACCATGTTATAGAGTCCTTACAAATGCTCAAAATACAGGATTCAATTTATTTTTTGGTTCTTCTCTCAGATCAGAAGAAAGGAAAAATAAATGGTGAACACTATTCCCACTGAACTCACTGCAATAAAAACTTGTCATCTCTTTTCATTTTTTTTTTATGATTTTTGAATTTTTGGTGAAGAATCAACAACAAGTGGGTCACAATTGTAAAGTGGAACAAAATTTATTGGATCATTTAAACTTTTTTGTAATAATAAAACTGAAAAGTGGGGCGTGCAAAATTATTCGGCCCCCTTGCATTAATACTTTGTTGCGCCACCTTTTGCTGTGGTTACAGCTGCAAGTCGCTTGGGGTATGTCTCTATCAGTTTTGCACATCTAGAGACTGAAATTCTTGCCCATTCTTCCTTGCAAAACAGCTCGAGCTCTTTGAGGTTGGATGGAGAGCTTTTGTGAACAGCAGTTTTCAGCTCTTTCCACATATTCTCAATTGGATTCCGGTCTGGACTTTGACTTGGCCATTCTAAGACCTGGATACGTTTATTTTTGAACCATTCCATTGTAGATTTTGCTTTATGTTTGGGATCATTGTCTTGTTGGAAGATAAATCTCTGTCCTAGTCTCAGGCCTTTTGCAGACTCCAACAGGTTTTCATCCAGAATGGTCCTGTATTTGGCTCCATCCATCTTCCCATGAATTTTAACCATCTTCCCTGTCCCTGCTGATGAAAAGCAGGCCCAAACCATAATGCTGCCACCACCATGTTTGACAGTGGGGATGGTGTGTTCAGGGTGATGAGCTGTTTTGCTTTTACGCCAAACATATCGTTTTTAGTGTTGAGCGAGCACCTCTGTGATCGTATGCTCGGGTGCTCTGGCCGAGCACTAGGGGTTGCTTGAGTGCTCGGCCGAGCACCCGAGCATAATGTTAGTCAATGGGACTAAACTAGGCACCCCCCGCTCAGAAGAGGGGAGGGTGTCTGGTTAATAGAAAAAGGTCAGAATCGCGACTTCTCCTCTTCTCCTCTTTTACGTAAAAGTATGCTAATTAATTGAATATGAACGCATTAGCGCACAATGCGTACGCATTAGCATATAAATTCGTACGCATTAGTATACAAATTTGTACGCATTAGCGTACAAATTCGTATGCATTAGCGTACAAATCAACATTATAGTGCGGGGAAGAGACTTGAGCATTGCGCTCGAGTACACTCGATGTTCGGCCGAACACCGAGCGGACCCAAGCGTAGGCATGCTCGGCCAAACAGCGAGTTCGGCCGAGCATGCTCGCTCAACACTAATCGTTTTGCATTGTTTCCAAAAAGTTCGATTTTGGTTTCATCTGACCAGAGCACCTTCTTCCACATGTTTGGTGTGTTTCCCAGGTGGCTTGTGGCAAACTGTAAACAAGACTTTTTATGGATACCTTTGAGAAATGGCTTTCTTCTTGCCACTCTTCCATAAAGGCCAGATTTGTGAAGTGTTGGACTGATTGTTGTCCTATGGACAGACTCTCCCACCTCAGCTGTAGATCTCTGCAGTTCATTAAGAGTGATCATGGGCCTCTTGGCTGCATCTCTGATCAGTCTTCTCCTTGTTTGAGATGAAAGTTTAGAGGCACGGCCGGGTCTTGGTAGATTTGCAGTGGTCTGATACTCCTTCCATTTCAATATGATCGCTTGCACAGTGCTCCTTGGGATGTTTAAAGCTTGGGAAATCTTTTGGTATCCAAATCCGGCTTTAAACTTCTCAACAACAGTATCACGGACCTGCCTGGTGTGTTCCTTGGTCTTCATGATGCTCTCTGTGCTTTAAACAGAACCCTGAGACTATCACAGAGCAGGTGCATTTATACGGAGACTTGATTACACACAGGTGGATTCTATTTATCTTCATCAGTCATTTAGAACAACATTGGATCATTCAGAGATCCTCAATGAACTTCTGGAGTGAGTTTTCTGAACTGAAAGTAAATAGGCCGAATAATTTTGCACGCCCAACTTTTCAGTTTTATTATTACAAAAAAAGTTTACATGATCCAATAAATTTCGTTCCACTTCACAATTGTGACCCACTTGTTGTTGATACTTCACCAAAAATTTAAAATGTTATATCTTTTTGTTTGAAGCCTGAAATGTGGCAAAAGGTTGAAAAGTTCCAGGGGGCCGAATACTTTCGCAACGCACTGTATATAGCTGGGTTAACACTCATTTGATGGTGTTAAAGGGGTATTCCCATCTAAGACAATAGGGGCATATCGCTAGGATATGCTTCATTGTCTGATAGGTGCGGATCCCACCTCTGGGACCCACACCTATCTCGTAAACACAGCCGGATTAGTGAAGAAGGGTGCATCGTGCATGTGCAGCTGCCATCCATTCATTTAAAAAATGTCAAGTGATGGCTCGGCTATTTCCGTTGGCCCCATAGAAATGAATGGGTGCAGTGGCCTCACATGCACTGTGTTCTCCCATTCATTTCTATGGGGAGAGCGCTTGGTGGTGGCCAGACCTGGAAAACCTTGGGTCCTCCTGCCACCACCTTCCCCGCTCCATTCTTGATATAGGTGCAAGTCCCAGCAATATGCCCCAAGATGGGAATACCCTTTTAACATACAGCGTGTAAAAACAGTAAAAGCACATCACATCGGCACACGTCTCATGCTTTTTCATATTCCAAAGCTTCCAAAATTGTCCCATATTGGGGGCAGATGATGTTTAACCCCTTTTACCCCAGGCCAGTTTTCACCTGCCTGCCCAGACCATTTTTTGCAAATCTGACATATCATTTTATGTGGTAATAACTTTGGAACGCTTTCACTTATTCAAGCCATTCTGAGACTGTCTTCTCGTGACACATTGCACTTTATGACAGTGGTAAATCTGAGTCGATATATTTCACCTTCATTTATAAAAAAAATCCCCCAAAAATTTGGAAAAATTCATAATTTTCTAAATTTGAATTTCTCTACTTTTAAGACACATAGTAATACCTCATAAAATAGTTATAAATCAACACTCCCCATATGTCTGCTTCATGTTGGCATCATTTTGTAAATGTAATTTTTTTATGACGTTAGAAGGCTTAGAATTTTAGAAGCAATTTTTCAAGAAAATTTCTAAAACCATTTTTTAAGAACCAATTCAGATATAAAGTGATTTTGAGGGGCTTATGTAATAGAAACCACCCATAAATTACCCCATTTTAGAAACTACACCCATCTAATTATTCAAAACTGATGTTACAAACTTTGTTAACCCTTGAGGTGTTCCTCAAAAATTAAAGGAAAATGGAGGTGAAATTTTAAAATATAATTATTTTTGCAAGTTTTTTATGTTAATATTTTTTTCTTGCAACATAGCAAACTTTAACATCAAAAAGAAACCTTAATTTACATTACTCAGATTTTAAAGTGTACATAAATACCCCATATGTGATGTTAAACTGCTGTAGAGCACATGGAAGTGGTCAGAAAGACATGTGGGCCGTAAAAGACATGGTCCAGGTGTTCACCGTGGAGTGCAGCTTGATGCTCAGTGAGAATAGCAAGGAGTGGCTCACATTCTCTTCCACTTGAAAGTAGAAAGGCTCTATTACAATGGTACTACAGTGACTGCACCACCAGCAACGTAGCCAGGTGGGGGTTCAGCTTGTAGACAAGCTAATTGCTGGAAGAGAAACGTTTTTACAAAACTAATCGTTCTATTATAGATGTATCACGATGGAGCAGAGGACAAGGAGGAGTCTTAGCAGGAGTAGAAGAAGGTAATGAGGATGATGACAAAGAAACCATACTGCTTGGTGATGCGGGTTGGTTGCCACAAAGAGGACCAGGAAAAGAAAGACAGACTTGTTCTGATTGGGGATGCTGGCCAGTTGTATTTTCCCGAAGGATCCGGTGATGCAACCTCATGTACTGCAATAGTACGTATAATTGCATTTGAACAGCCATGGCTTATTTTAATCCTGCAGTTCTTGCACTTCCACTGTTGCTGCCCACACCACCAATGCATGGGGTCACCGTATATAACACTGTCTGCTGTCAACTCTCTTGACTGCCATAGGGTGTGGTTGGGTTTTCTTGCCAATTCTTTGAAAAAAGAATGTGCCCCTTTAGGAAGGGGCAGTAAAGACTGGGATGACTCCACTGAAAGCCTATTTTGGGGCTGCAAGGAGGAGGAACAGAAGGAAATCTGTGACCCCCTGGCTCCAAGGTATGGTGTTGGACTCTAAAGTCAACTCCATGTCATCCTGCTGCAACTGAGTAGAGGAGAGAGCCATCTAATCAACAATCTCATCCTCTTTTTATTATACAATCCAGCAGGGACAACTGAGGCCTACTACTACAGTCATGGCCAAAGGTTTTGAGAATGATACAAATATTAATTTTTACAAAGTCTACTGCTTCAGTTTTTATAATGGCAATTTGAATATACTCCAGAATGTTATAAAGAGTGATCAGCTTAACAGCAATTACTTGCAAAGTCAATATTTGCCTAGAAAATGAACTTTATCCCCCAAAACACATTTCAACATCATTGCAGCCCTGCCTTAAAAGGACCAGCTAACATCGTTTCAGTGATTGCTCCATTAACACAGGTGTGGGTGTTGATGAGGACAGGGCTGGAGATCAATCTGTCATGATTAAGTAAGAATGACACCACTGGACACTTTAAAAGGAGGCTGGTGCTTGGCATCATTGTTTCTCTTCTGTTAACCATGGTTATCTCTAAAGAAACACGTGCAGCCATCATTGCACTGCACAAAAATGGCCTAACAGGGAAGAGTATCACAGCTAGAAAGATTGCACCTCAGTCAACAATCTATTGCATCATCAAGAACTTCAAGGAGAGAGGTTCCATTATTGCCAAAAAGGCTCCAGGGCGCCCAAGAAAGACCAGCAAGCGCCAGGACTGTCTCTTAAAAGTGCTTCAGCTGCGGGATCGGGCTACCAGCAGTGCAGAGCTTGCTCAGGAATGGCAGCAGGCAGGTGTGAGTGCATCTGCACGCACTATGAGGCAGAGACTCTTGGAGCAAGGCCTGGTCTCAAGGAGGGCAGCAAAGAAGCCACTTCTCTACAGAAAAAACATCAGGGACAGACTGATATTCTGCAAAAGGTACAGGGAGTGGACTGCTGAGGACTGGGGTAAAGTCATTTTCTCTGATGAATCCCCTTTTCGATTGTTTGGGACATCTGGAAAACAGCTTATTCGGAGAAGACGAGGTGAGCGCTACCACCAGTCTTGTCTCATGCCAACTGTAAAGCATCCTGAAACCATTCATGTGTGGGGTTGCCTCTCAGCCAAGGGAATCGGCTCTCTCACAGTCTTGCCTAAAAACACAGCCATGAATAAAGAATGGTACCAGAATGTCCTCCGAGAGCAACTTCTCCCAACCGTCCAAGAGCAGTTTGGCGATCAACAATGCCTTTTCCAGCATGATGGAGCACCTTGCCATAAAGCAAAGGTGATAACTAAATGGCTCAGGGAACAAAACATAGAGATTTTGGGTCCATGGCCTGGAAACTTCCCAGATCTTAATCCCATTGAGAACTTGTGGTCAATCATCAAGAGACGGGTGGACAAACAAAAACCTACAAATTCTGACAAAATGCAAGCATTGATTGTGCAAGAATGGACTGCTATCAGTCAGGATTTGGTCCAGAAGTTGATTGAGAGCATGCCAGGGAGAATTGCAGAGGTCCTGAAGAAGAAGGGTCAACACTGCAAATATTGACTTGCTGCATTAACTCATTCTAACTGTCAATATAAGCTTTTGTTACTCATAATGTGATTGCAATTATATTTCTGTATGTGATAAAAAATCTGACAAACACACATAAAAACCAGAGGGCAGCAGATCATGTGAAAATATAATATTTGTGTCATTCTCAAAACTTTTGGCCATGACTGTACTACTACTACCACTTCTGGCCAGATAGTTGGTGCTGCTACATGTACTACCCACATTCTGGCTCTGGGTCTTTCATTTGGAACCCTTCCATCGCCCGGACATTTTTGGGCCTTTTGTGCACTACGATGTGTATTAGTGTAGTAAACACGTACATATGCTGCTTAATTAAGTTGACCCCTCCCCCCTCAAAAAATTAAAAAATTAAAATTAAATTGCAATTGTGTGGAGAAATGTGAACTTTAACAGATCATTTAGGACCAGGCCTAACGCTCAATTTCTCATTATCACTCACAGGTAGATTGCTGCCCTACCCTGTGTCTTAAGTAATCATTTTTATGCTGGTTGAATTAAATTTAAAACTCCCCCAAAAAATGAAAATTGTAACCGTGTGGAAACTAAATTTACATAAACGGATGATTAAAGCTTAATGCTCAGTTTCTCGTTAATACATACAAGTAGATTGCTGCTATACCTTGTGTCTTGTATATGCTGGTTTAATTAAATGTGACAATCCCAAAAAAAAATGTAAATTTCAACCGTGTGAAAACTGACTATACATAAACGGACAATTGAGGCTTGAGGCTAAATTTCAGCTTAATACACACTGGTAGATTGCTGCCACAATAGGGGTATTGTGCAGCAATTACGTATATATGCAGCTTAATTAAATTGATCCCCTCCCCCCAAAAATGTTGAATTGTGACTGTATAGAAAATGACTATATGTAAACAGACAGTTGAGGCTTGACACTAAATTTCACCTTAATACACACTGGTAGATTGCTGCCACACAAGGGGTATTGCTGCAGTAATCATGTATATGTTCTGCTTAATTAAATTGAATCCCCTAAAAAAATGTAAATTCCAACCGTAAGGAAACTTAATATTAATATACATAAAGAGATGATTGAGGCTTAACACTAAATTTCACCTTAATACACACTGGTAGATTGCTTTCACACCATGGGTCTTGCTGTAGAAATCACGTATATATACAGCTTAATTAAATTGAACCCCACAAAAAAGGATTTCTGTGAAAATTGGGCAGAAATAAAAGTATTTGCTTGCAGACAGCTGCTTTTACACTTCTGCTAGCAGGAACAGTCAGACACCAGTCCTGTCTCCTCTCTCCCTGGGTATCAACTGTTTTTCTCTACTGTACACAACACACACAATTCCTCTTTGGAATCCTAGCCTTTCCCTTTATTCTCCCTGGCAATAAGCTTAATTGATTTTTGACTGTCCTTGATTGTTCACTCTCCTTGACTTCCTAAGATTGTTTTCCTGTCAGACACTGTAAGACCCAACAACCTTCAGAGTGATGTACTGCTTGTTTTGGTAGGGCACCTCCCTGCCTGCTGCAGCACTGATTGACTCATCCAGGTAGATTGACTTATCTGGGTAGTTCGCACACCCATTAGTATATGGGAGGGGGGAAACTTTTCAAGATGGGTGGTGACTAGAGATGAGCGAGCATGCTTGGCCGAGCATGCTCGGGAGCAATTTTCGAGTAGTAGCGTACGCATTTTATAATCTGTGCGCTAATGCATACGCATCTTCTAATCTGTACACTAATGCGTACGCATCTTATAAATTTGTACGCTAATGCGTACAAATTACAAGATGCGTACGCATTAGCGTACAGATTAGAAGATGCGTACGCTACTACTCGAAAATTGCTCCCGAGCATGCTCATCTCTAGTGGTGACCATGGTGGCCATTTTGAAGTTGGCCATTTTGGATCCAACTTTAGTTTTTTCAATGGGAAGAGGGTCATGTGACACATCAAACTTATTGAGAATTTCACAAGAAAAACAATGGTGTGCTTGGTTTTATCATAACTTTATTATTTCATGAGTTATTTACAAGTTTCTGACCACTTATAAAATGTGTTTAAAGCGCTGTCCATTGTGTTGGATTGTCAATGCAACCCTCTTCTCCCACTCTTCACACACTGATAGCAACACCGCAGAAGAAATGCTAGCACAGGCTTTCAGTATCCGCAGTTTCAGGTGCTGCACATCTCGTATCTTCACAGCATAGACAATTGCCTTCAGATGACCTCAAAGATAAAAGTCTAAGGGAGTCAGATCGGGAGACCTTGGGGGCCATTCAACTGCTACATGATGATGTGTTTCCCTCTTTAGGCACTGAAACTGGCATGTTTCCTGGGTTTTTTCAGCAAGATGGTGCACCACCACATTATGGGTGTCAGGTCTGAGCATTCCTAGATGAATAGTTTCCTGGAAAGTGGATTGGTCATCGTGGGCCAGTTGATTGGCCACCATGGTCTCCCGATCTGACCTCCTTAGACTTTTATCTTTGGGGTCATCTGAAGGTCTTTAAAAAAAGTCTTATGTTGGAAAGTGGTGAGTATCCCATCTTTAATTATTTTATCACATTTAGGGACAGTAGGTAGTCTTTCAAATAATTTGGACAACTCCCTTTAGTAATATTTTGACTTTTTTGCTTTTATTAAACACCAATTTGGCATTTCATGATATTTTTATTCAAACATTATAAAAGATTTTGGCCAATTATGAGTGACATATAAGACCTACATGAGAGCTTCTTAGAAAGAAATCACTCTGCAGGTTTTGAACACTTTATCATTGTAAATGTACACACTGACTAAACCAGCATAGCACATTTCACTCTGATGACAGAAGCTCAAGCAGCTTGAAACCCTTGACACTTATCACTGACATTGCTTTAACCTGGTGACTTGACTTTAATCTGAACATTAATCCGAAATTGAGATGTATCAGAAATACAAGTAATCTATTAATAATCAGACAAAAACAAAATATGCATTAATGCAGTTAGGTAAAAATAATTTAAACTTAAATTTTGAAGTAATTTCTCATTGCATGTGGGCATAATGGTGAAACCCTCCTTTCAGGGGAATGATTGATCATTTTATTAAGATACAGCTAAAAAGATCACTTCAGGTGGTACAAGTCTCGTATTTGAAAGTAAGTAAAAATATACTTGAAATATTATTTACAATTATTTTTCCCAGACTAGCAAAAATATTAAATATATTATGATTAATTCAAAACTAAATGAGGTCAGTTCTGGGGGGTTTATAGCCAATACTGTAATATTATGTGATTAAAAGTTGAAAAATCAGAACATGTAATTTTGACTCACCACAACCTTAATGTATGTGGTGCAGTGTAAAGGTTGGAGTGGGCTCACTTGCTGAGCGAGCGGCGAGTGCTGGCTGTGTAAGACAGTAAGCCAATGAGCAGGATGGGACATAATGTTGATCCTGGTAATTTAACCCTTCAGAGGCTGCAGTCAATAGCAACTGCCGTATCTGAGGGGTTAAGAGGAAGAGGACTCTCTCTGTCTTCTGATTGGAGACCCCCCCAGTAGAAATGGTGGGGCTCCAGTAGGATGCAATCACAGCCTGGAGCCTTGTGAAGGCTTCCAGTGCTGTCATAGTGAGGTGCCGTCAGAGCCATGCCTTGGCACGGCCTGACAGACAGCCTGTAAGAATCCCATAGCCTGCTAAAGTATAGCTTTCTAATTACAATAAACAAGGTTAAAAATGTTTTTTTAAAAATGTAACAAACACAAAAATAGTAAAAATTCAAATACCACCTTTTCCCAGTTTTACATATCAAACTAATCAATAAAAAATATAATACTGTAGATATCACTGCTTCTAAACTATTAAAATTGTAAGAATATTTTCCTGCGTGCTGAAGCCATAATGGGAAAAAATAAACATGGGCAATTTGCTGTTTTTGGTCAACTTGCCCCCTCCAAAAAATGCAATAAAAATAATCAAAAAGTCATCTGTACCATAAAAAGCTATCAATAAAAATTACAGCTCGGCAGCAAAAAAACAAGCCCTCATATAGCTCTGTAGACAGAGCTATATAAAAAAAAAGGTTATGGGAGTCAGAATATGGCTATGCAGGTTTAGGTTTTAATATTTTAAAAGTAGTAAAACATAGTAAAAATTATAGAAATTTGGTATTGCCATAATCATACTGACTGGCAGAATAATGTCATTTTAGTGCACAGTGAAAGCCATAAAACAAGACCCAATTGCCAATTTGAAATTGCCAATGTTTTCCAATGAAAATGAAAAAAAATTATGACTCTTGGAAGGTGTAGAAGAAAAAACAAAATTGAAAAAATAAAAATAGACTGTGTCCTGAATGGGTTAAGTAAAACATCTACAGCATTCACATAAAAGATATCACAATGATGTAGGAACTAAAAATATTTAAGACATTTAGGGGGAGACTTAGCAAACTGGTGTAAACTAGAAGTGGCTTAGTTGCCCATAGTGACCAATCGGATTCCACCTTTCATTTTCTAAAGGAGCTGTCAAGAATGAACAGTGGAATCTGATTGGTTGCTATGGGCAACTAAGCCAGTTTTATTTTACACCAATTTGATAAATGACTCATTTACGACAGAATATAACTAAAGATGAGCTAATTGATTCTGAAGAAGTTTCCAAAATTTCAGGTCAAATCCAAATCTGAATTTTTTGCAATTTCTCAAAATTGCCTTAGCAATTTTTCAGATCCCAAGACGGAAAGATGAAGAAGGAGGATCCCATGACCCTACGTGGTGAGTCTATGCACACTGAGAGGTATCTGCTGCAAAGAGTGAAAGCTTTCTAACCAATGTAAAATGTAAAAAATCCTACAGTGCAGTGTGTTTTAAAGAGGCTTGAGTTTACCCACAGCCATATATGTTTCTGTCACTTTGAGTTTACTAATTCTCGCTTGGCATTAAAGAGCTTAAAGTGAGTTGCATACAGTCCTAAAAGATCCTAGAATGTCATCCACAACTTTTAGGGCATTTGGAGGGCTTTTAATTTGGGTCAAATTTATAGTTTTCTAACTCGAATAGACTTACCCAAACCAAGTCAGTCAAATAAAATTGAATTTCAAGAAATTTGTTCATCACTTAACATTTATTATTACATCTAAAATCCTCAAAATATATTTGTGTACCAGATAACTAGCAGAAATATAGGGGGTTATTCCTTTCTCAACCAGATGTTCAAACACTCAAAATAAAATGGGAATACAAATATTCAACAAGAGTAACACGATAAAGAGAGGGGTCAGGCGGTCATGTTCATCAGACATAAGCCTTGGGTTCTTTGTGATCTCCTACATCATCATTATTACCATATTTTATACAATAAGGATTTCTCAGCCCAAGGGTTTGAAATGCATCATGTGAAGAAATAAAGGGGCATGGCCATTTTTACCACAGCCACATTAATGCAAAGGAATCCATTGAGAAAGTGGAGAGATGGTCATACATGCACACTGCCAGGGCATATTGTCCTGCTGAAAGAAGCCACTTCCATTATGTAATACTGATGCCACAAAGGGATGTTCTTGGTCTGTAACAATGTTTAGGTAAGTGGTAACTGTCAAACTGACTTCCACTTAAATGCCAGGACCCAAGGTTTCCCATTAGAACTTTGCCCATACCACAACACGGCCTCTGGTGGCTCACAATAGCAGCTTACCTTCTACCTACACTAAATCGTCTTGCCAATTCTTCCCCAGGTAGGCAGAAATCCACATAATGTAAGATGTAAAAACGTAATTAATAAAATAAACCACTTTATGTTGCTCCATGGCCACGTTCTGATGCTCACATGGACATTAATTGAGCTTTTGGGCAGTAGACATGGTCATCATAGGCAATAGGACCAACCTATCCTTGCACACATATTCTGCGGTTGTTGGTGTTGATTAATTGAAGTTATGAAGGGATGTTCAGTTTGAATGCTTAACAAACATCAACACTTACCAGACAAGAGGAACCTTGGTTTCTTGACGTATACTACCCTTGTCTTAGCAATTATTATGGTTATAAATAACAAGGTGAAACACATTAATGATCCAATTACTCTATTTTGAGTAGAACATATCTCCAACTTGACCTTCACTGGAACCCCTTTCATCATAGCTGTGAGTTACAATTTTTTTATGACGCTTGTGTGACTGTTGCAATGGCGTAAGTGCCTTAAGGAGTATGGAAACTATGGATCAGATCAATGTCATAGGAGGAGTAGTCAGTACCAATGATATGGCTCACTTGATGCTACATCCCCTTCAGTCAATGCTTTACTTACCAGTACTTGGTATGTTGGTGGAGATCGTATTAAATAAAGCTTTTTCAGGCACACTAAGCTGTTCAGACAAGTGTGTCAGAGGTGGGGATAGTACCTCATGAATCTCCAGAAAGCAATTCCATGTATTCATCTAGGCACAACACCTGTGTAGAGCTGAAAGGAAAGATAAATGACGTGGGAGGAGTGGGATTTTATGAGAATACATTGCTGATGACTATGCATATGACATCAAGCAAGACTGAAACTTTCTATTCCTGTCAAGTAATATTCTACACAGCAAGATGGGGATTAGGTGTTCTAAAGATTTTCATTTCAGATTGTGTCTTAGTCGTCATCTTCCATTACATAAATAGTTAAAGGACAGAGGTTGTAATTGTAATTAGAATGTTATATATATATATATACAGTGCCTTGCAAAAGTATTCGGCCCCCTGGAACTTTTCAACCTTTTGCCACATTTCAGGCTTCAAACAAAAAGATATAACATTTTACATTTTTGGTGAAGAATCAACAACAAGTGGGTCACAATTGTGAAATGGAACTAAATTTATTGGATCATATAAACTTTTTTTGTAATAATAAAACTGAAAAGTGGGGCGTGTAAAATTATTCGGCCCCCTTGCATTAATACTTTGTTGCGCCACCTTTTGCTGCAATTACAGCTTCAAGTCACTTAGGGTATGTCTCTATCAGTTTTGCACATCTAGAGACTGATATTCTTGCCCATTCTTCCTTGCAAAACAACTCGAGCTCTTTGAGGTTGGATGGAGAGCGTTTGTGAACAGCAATTTTCAGCTCTTTCCACATATTCTCAATTGGATTCAGGTCTGGACTTTGACTTGGCCAATCTAAGACCTGGATACGTTTATTTTTGAACCATTCCATTGTAGATTTTGCTTTATGTTCGGGATCATTGTCTTGTTGGAAGATAAATCTCCATCCTAGTCTCAGGTCTTTTGCAGACTCCAACAGGTTTTCATTTAGAATGGTCCGGTATTTGCCACCACCATGTTTGACAGTGGGGATGGTGTGTTCAGGGTGATGAGCTGTGTTGCTTTTACAGCAAACATATAGTTTTGCATTGTTTCCAAAAAGTTCGATTTTGGTTTCATCTGACCAGAGCACCTTCTTCCACATGTTTGGTGTGTTTCCCAGGTGGCTTGTGGCAAACTGTAAACGAGACTTTTAATGGATATCTTTGAGAAATGGCTTTCCTCTTGCCACTCTTCCGTAAAGGCAAGATTTGTGAAGTGTTCGACTGATTGTTGTCCTATGGACAGACTCTCCCACCACAGCTGTAGATCTCTGCAGTTCATTAAGAGTGATCATGGGCCTTTTGGCTGCATCTCTAATCAGCCTTCTCCTTGTTTGAGATGAAAGTTTAGAGACACGGCCGGGTCTTGGTAGATTTGCAGTGGTCTGATACTCCTTCCATTTCAATATGATCCAGCTTTAAACTTCTCTACAACAGTATCACGGACCTGCCTGGTGTGTTCCTTGGTCTTCATGCTCTGCTTTAAACAGAACCCTGAGACTATCACAGAGCAGGTGCATTTATACGGAGACTTGATTACACACAGGTGGATTCTATTTATCTTCATCAGTCATTTAGGACAACATTGGATCATTCAGAGATCCTCAATGAACTTCTGGAGTGAGTTTTTTTAACTGAAAGTAAATGGGCCAAATAATTTTGCACGCCCCACTTTTCAGTTTTATTATTACAAAAAAAGTTTAAATGCTCCAATAAATTTTGTTCCACTTCACAATTGTGACCCACTTGTTGTCGATTCTTCACCAACAATTTAAAATGTTATATCCTTTTTAGAGATGAGCGAATCTATTCGCCGCTTCGTAGATTCGTATCGAATTTTGGGATTTTTCAGCTGCGAAGCGAATCCGAATATTATGTGATTCGCTTCGCTTTTGTACGCATTCGCTACGTAGTGTGTCCTATAAATTTTACGCTATTATTAATTATTATATTACGTATAATTTAGTTACTCTATACGCTGTCGCGTACGAATTCAATTCAGCGATTCAGACTTTTCCCTGGTAGTTACTCTATACGCTGTTGCTTACGAATTCAATTCAGCTATGCAGACTCCTCCCTGGTAGTTCCGCCCCTTTCTCCAGTGCGGGAGGATGACGAGGCAACTCAGGAAATTAAGTTGCGCATTCGTGCGCCTCATCCCTTTTTCCCCCTTTTCAGGTTATTTGGGGAGCCCCTTGAAAGAGGGTTTTTTAAGAAACCTTTGCTGCTTTTTTTTTACCCATTTGGATTACAATTTTACCTATGTGGATTACAAATTGCGACTGAGTTTGGGACTCTGCTCCAGTTCTATGACAAGCGTCAGAAGAAAAGAGACTTAAACGTGTCCGTGAGCATACTAGGTAGGTGATATTTAAAATTTTTATATTATACCTATAATAATGTATTTGCACTTTACCATATATATGTCTCGAATATTCGCTCTGCCTCTGAGGAGTGCACGCTGCGGCCTCTCCTCGTACATGCCTGCGTATTACGTAATCGCTTAGACAATAGTACGCTGAGATTCGTAAGCTATTTGTACGCTCATGCGTACGTCTTCTAAGAAGTTGCGTACATTTTGTAAATGAACGTTTGTTATTAGTCAGCGAATGTTCGCTAATAGCACATAATAACGTATATTTTGTACGCAAATACAACGAATCTATTCGGCGAATATACGAATTTTAGGAAAAGTTCGGCAAATGTTTGGCGAATAATTTTTTTAATGATTCACTCATCTCTAATCTTTTTGTTTGAAGCCTGAAATGTGGCAAAAGGTTGAAAAAAAATCCATACCTTAGATCCTTCCTAAACTAATCTATGATTCTGCGGTTTTCCTTATGACATCAGAAGACTTTAAATGAGAACTTTCCAAATGTATCAGTTGTTACATCTGAATGTTTTTAACCAATATGTATGACTGATTATAGAGAACTATAAAAAGAGCATAGTTTGCATTCCATGTGTGCTATTGATGCATAAGATGTACAGCAGTCAAAATCTTTATAAAAATTATTACTGTTGGGGGGAGATTTTTCCACTTATAGGTCATGCTTTAAATAGCTAAGTTGCAGACAAGAAGCCTGATATTTGACGAGACAGCCTTAATTTTTTTGGGAAAGCTTTTATTTGATGGGCCAAATGGTATATCGCTCATATATGTCCCTATATACAGGAACCTTCTGTACTTTGTATTCAGACAAAATAATTCCTAATCTGAGCTTGTCTTTTTCGTAAGCCACCCATGTCTCATTAGACATACTAAGAAACAGGACTAAAGGAAGAACTATAGCGTATTTGTTATATATTAGGCTCCAAGCATAGGGGTCAATGCGGGATCTGTAGAACACTGATGCAGTTTACTCTAAATTGCATTGCTTCTAAGGCAGAACATGGTACCTCCTAGAAGCACCACCACTCGTCAGAAGTCATTTAGTACAGCCAATACACCCCCATACAGGTCACTGCACAAGGAATAATTGAGTGCATTAGTTCTTCATCTACAAAAATAATGATATACATCTTCCACCCCATTAAGGAAATCTATAATCCCTACCGAGCTATCAAAGCCACTCTTCAGGTCAAACCTCCTCCTGTTTACTAAGAATACTAAGATCAGTTCTTCAGATTTAAATTTCCAGAGAACCACAGAGAATTACATTTTGGAGAATCAATTGAGAATATAATTTTGAATCATTCATTCATCTATAATGATGGTAGAATAAAATTGTCCAGGTTTAAAGGGCCATTGCACGTGCCAAGAATCGCAAAGATAATCGCTAACAAGTGTTCATAGTAACGCTCGTTAGCAATGATCAGGCGGTGTAAAGGTACCACCGATCGTGCCGTGTAAACACAATCTCTTGACAGCAAACGACCTAACAGTCTTTATGGGGTAGAGCGATAGCATTAGCGATCACTCATCCCTATAATCGCTGCATGAAATACAGTGGTCTCCTCCACTAGCGGTGAGCTTCCTTCCCAACAATCTGCTTGTGCATTGTCCCGTGTAAAGTTACCTTAAAGGGGTTATCCCACGAATAATGTAAAAAATGAAAATCAGACATCCTATAGTACATGACTACCTCTTTCTAACAAAGCTAGAACCAGCCCTGTAGCTCACATGGCTCCAGAGATCTCCCCATCCATTGCTCTCCTAGATTTATATCAAGCTGACAGCTCAGGGGAGTGTCTTTTCTGCTGCAGCTAAGGAGGCGTGTCTCAGCTCTCCCTATCACAGCTCAGGAGGCAGTTAAAAGTTGAAACTGAGCATGTGCGGCCTGCTCAGTGAATAGGTCAAAGAAATAAGAAATTAAGTGGTCCTATAGAGATACATTTTATTGAATAACTCAGCAGCTATTCAAAATTTTTAATGGCATGCAATTACAAAAGTATTCAGATCCAGGTGCTGGTTTGAAAACTGTAGAATATTTTTCGTGGGACAACCCCTTTAAGATTTAATTCTAATTTAGATGGTGGAAAAAATGGATAATATACAGTAATTTCAAATATTCACTCATCTATCAGCTTGTAGTGCACATTTGTGTGTGAATGGCTAAACAGTCGATCTGCCCCTGTATAACAAATATAATTATCATAATATAAGTAACTGCATTGGTGTTTGCATTCGAGAACATTATGCCCATTCAGTGTGAGATCTTTGTTTGCAAAAGTGAGACATACATTTTCCCAGGTGCCTGTCAGTCTGTCTATCTGTCCTCCCAGTAAAAAGTTTATCTGTATTCTGTTAACACATAGAGCGTATTAACCACTTCATGGCACACTCCCTTCTTTATGTAGCAAGGCAATGTGTCACTCAGTGATCGCTAATTACGTAGGACGGTTCTATAAATAAATAGTCGACATTCCATTCAGCTCCTTTCTTTGCAAACACTACAAGAACAATAGAAATGGTATGATCATGTGGGATTATTCGTGCTACCAACAGCCTTCCAGACTGCAATATTGTAGCTTTGTAAACATTCCTTTTTTAAAGTCTATTATTGTATTAGAATTAGAGATGAACAAATTGAATCCACCGAGGTAAAGAGCTGCCTCATCCTCCTCTCTACTTGTCAGGGATTATGATCCCAAATACAGATGATAATAACTTTAGCTGAATCTCTGGGGAATTTAGTATATGAAAAGACATGAAGTACAGACAGGGCAGACAGGACAGACTGTGGTAATGGAGACTGCATACAAGTGCTGCTGCTCATTAGCCACATCTGCTCATGAACTCCATTCCTACAGAGATTCAGATGAAGATCTTATCATCTGTATTCAGAATAATAATCCCCAACAAGTACAGCAGAGAGGAGGATGGGGAAGCTCTTTACCTCTGTTGTGAAGTCACTTGTCCTGCTGTGTGATTAGGACAGGTTTTGTGTGTACTGATAGGATGGCAGCCATTTTATTTCTCCTAATGATTGCTCCCCAGACAAAACGAACCACTATAAGTAATGAAAGGTATTTGTGAATATATTTATTATACAAAAATATTTAAGTATTTTAATTTTTTTAATTCCTGGAGAACCCCTTTAACTTGGAGAATGTAATGATGTAGGATCAGTATATAGTCTGCTTAAATTTTAAAGGTGAACTTTTTTGGACAATCTCTTCTTATTAGACTTATATGACCCCCCCTGATTTTTAAGGGGATTATAATTTATATACTTAACACATATTATACTTATACATATTAATTATGTTTAGAGATGAGTGAAGTTTAGAGAACTTTGATTCACCAAATTTCACAAAGAAATTTGCTTTGTGATGTCATTGAACCCCTCCGATGTTGCGTTCATCTTTGATTGCGGCATCTGAGATAAAAAAAATTAGGACTTTTTCAGGGGTTAATCAGTTGAAAAAAAATAGTCATCTTATCCATTTGAGCACAAAGAGACCGCCATGACCATCTTGATTGAAGATCCTGCGCATCGCGTGATGATGTCAAGACGCTGGCCAGCTTGGTGATGTCATATGTCTCTGCGCACAAGATTTTGCACAGGATCTTCAATCAAGAAGGCCACGGTGGTCTCTTTGCGCTCAAATGGTTGAGGTGGGTATGATTTTTTTTTTTAAATGCCATTTCAGTGCAAAATGATTCTTTACCATGAAGCACAAGGAAATTCAGCTTTCCGGAGAATCTAATTTTTTCTGAAATTCAGATTAAAGTCCTTTGCATACTTCGATTTACTCAACACTAATTATGTTCCCCCTTAGACTCCTCTTCTCCAGACTAAATAAATTTAATTCCTCTAATTCTACCTCATAACTTGTATCCTCCATGCCACAAACATTTATTTAGTTGCTCTCCTTTGTACTTTTTCCAGCTTCAGGACATCTTTTCTAGGAGGCCGTGCAAAAGCTTTGTAAATTGGTAATATTACATCCCTGTCATTCGAAATCATGTCTGGTTTTATAAATGACAGCTGACTGACATCATATCCTGTTATATGCTCTATGGTCTAGAGGTTTGTAGCATTTACATTATTAGTACACAGATGCTTACAATTACATTTATCTACATTCAACCTCATTTACCAAGTAGATACCCAGACACTCAGTGGGGCAAAAGTACTAAATCTGTAGATGGCTTTGTAGACATGCACCAAATTTATCACATGAGTTTTTTCCATCTAAATACATAAGTCTCAGATGGATACGTCTAAAACGAATACTAAATATGCATAAATGAGCATAAAAGATGCTTAAAATACAGAAGCCATTTTTCTTTATTTTCCATTATTTTGATGGATCAGAAGAAAGGAAAAAATAAACAATGATGTGAACTTGGCCTAACTAGATATACAGTAGATATATATATATATATATATATATATATATATACAGTAAGTAAGTTGCTTTGAAGACTTTAAAGCGCTAAAAGTTTCAGTGGATAATAAGGGAATCATTTATTAAACTGGTGTAAAGAACCAATCAGATTCCACCTTTAATTTTCCAAAGGACCTGTCAAAAATGAAAGGTGGAATCTGATTGGTTGCTATGGACAATACGTTTGTATCATATACAGTATCTCTATATTAAATATTTCTGACTGACTACAATTGAAAAGTTGAACTGAACAGTAAAGCTCCCTTTTCACGTGACAATTTAGCAGACAATTGTTGGGAAGGAAGGGTTCCTTCCCGGGAAGCACAGTATAGGGAGGAGCAATAGCTAATTCTATTGCTCGACCACATATATAATCATTGTTTACTGGCAGCAGAGGCTGTTTAGACAGCTCGATCTACTGCTGGCAAATGACCGCATAAAAAAACACGATTACTCAATGAACTAGCGTTTTGCTCGTTTATCAGTTAGTAGACGGCAACTTTACACTGCAGGATAATCGTTAATGAGTGTTCCTATGAATGCTTGTTAATGATTATCTGGTCAATTCTTAGCCTGTGTAAAGGGACCTTAAGAACTGTAACAACGGGATTATGTTTGCGTATGCCTAGCTGTGCTTAAAGTCTACAAATGATGAATTAACACTGTGGAATAATTCACTGAACAGACTTCAATGTTATGTTATATATATGTACATTGACATCTACCCTAACTCAGGATGTAAAACATTACATTGACTTGACATAGTAGCTTCAACTTTTTCTCACTGGATTGGAAAAGTGGCTTAAATTGCTAGATTTGAAGAAACATATTGGTTAGACAACAGAAACCATAATAGATTGCTTAAGAAATGGTCCCCTTAGCAAACTTTCTTCCAAACCCAGGACCTAGTATTCCACATGACCACCACACTGCTTTCTCTTACATCATCGGTTACTTAAACATGTAGCTTCTCAAGGTAGATATATATTGGACTATAGGAAATAACACCTCAATTCTTCGCCAGTACAGTCAGTGGTCACACTTTTCAATCTTCCTCTCCCTCTGGACCTTACTTATAGTAACATAGTAACATAGTTTATAAGGCCGAAAAAAGACATCCAGTTCGGCCTGTTTTCCTACAAGTTGATCCAGAGGAAGGCAAAAAAACCCTGTGAGGTAGAAGCCAGTTTTCCCCACTTTAGGGAAAAAAATTCCTTCCCGACTCCAATCAGGCAATCAGAATTACTCCCTGGATCAACGACCCCTCTCTAGTAACTATAACCTGTAATATTATTACCCTCCAAAAATACATCCAGGCCCCTCTTGAACTCTTTTAGTGAACTTACCATCACCACCTCCTCAGGCAGAGAGTTCCATAGTCTCACTGCTCTTACCGTAAAGAATCCTCTTCTATGTTTGTGTACAAACCTTCTTTCCTCCAGACGCAGAGGATGGCCCCTCGTCACAGTCACAGTCCTGGGGATAAATAGATCGTGGGAGAGATCTCTGTACTGACCTCTGATATATTTATACATAGTTATTAGATTTCCCCTCAGTCGTCTTTTTTCTAAAGTGAATAAGCCTAATTTTGATAATCTTTCTGGGTACTGTAGTCCACCCATTCCAGTTATTACTTTAGTTGCCCTCCTCTGAACCCTCTCCAGCTCTGCTATGTCTGCCTTGTTCACAGGAGCCCAGAACTGTACACAGTACTCCATGTGTGGTCTGACTAGTGATTTGTAAAGTGGCAGGACTATGTTCTCATCACGGGCATCTATGCCTCTTTTGATGCAGCCCATTATCTTATTGGCCTTGGCAGCAGCTGTCTGACACTGGTTTCTGCAGCTTAGATTTCTGTTCACTAAAATTCCTAGGTCCTTTTCTATGTCAGAGTTACCCAATATTTTACCATTTAGTATGTACTGGTAACTTGCATTATTCCTTCCCATATGCATAACTTTACATTTGTCAGTGTTAAACCTCATCTGCCACTTCTCTGCCCAAGCCTCCAGTCTATCCAGATCCATCTGTAGCAGTGTACTGTCCTCTTCTGTGTTAATTACTTTACACAGTTTAGTGTCATCTGCAAAAATTGATATTTTACTGTGCAAGCCTTCTACTTAATATATTCTTATTGCCTTATATCAAGATATATATACTGTATTTTTCACTTTATAAGTCTCTCTCCCCCCCCCTCCCAAAGTGGAGGGAATGGCAGGAATTGTTGCTAAGCCTGCTCCTGAGCCTGCTAATTAAAGGGTGGTGGGCAGCGGCAGTTAAGTATTCAGTGAAGCTGAATGCTGCCAGCCCGCAAGTCCTTACCATAGATCTGCCCGCCGGGTCCTCTTTATACTGGAGTACATGGGTGCATTCCTATGGATGAGAGGGGTTATTTATCCATATTGTTTTTTTCTTGTTTCCAACCGTTTTATTCACCCAACGCATGTACCTCTCACAATTATAGTTTAGGATGCCTATAAAAATATACTATTTTGTGTCTGTATTCTTATTCCCAAGGATGTTGTCCCAGTTAGTCAGGCTAATGGCCGCTCTTAGCTGGTCAAATTGTTCTTTTTGGAAGGTACTGGAGGGAAAAAAATAAAGCCACATTGACTTTTGGAAAATAATTTTTTCAACTTTAGGATGCTGGGGGGGGGGTTAGGATGCTTGATATCGGAGCTCTCCAAAATTGGGGAAGTAATAGGAGGGAGGAGTTCGGGGAAAGATTTTTTTTTCGGCAGGGATTGTGTGATTTAATTTAAGAGGGATTTGCAATTTTGGATTGGATAAAAGTTAATGTCCCCTCTACATGAGTAGATAATTGATTTGATCAAACAATGAATGAACTAAGTCATTATTCAAGTCATGAAATAAATTATTTGTCAGGCAAACAATTACACTTACATTAAAAGATAATTGACTGTGTAGGTGGTGTTTGGGGGAGAAAAAGGATTGTGTTATACCCTTAGGCCTCTTTCACACGGGCGTCACGGATTCAGTCTGGATGCATTCCGGAAAATCCGCACACATCCGCACCAATCCGCACGCAATCGCAGTCAGTTTTGACTGCGATTGCGTACGTTCGTTCAGTTTTTTCCGCGCGGGTGCGAAGCGTTTTAATGCGTTTTTCATGCGCGTGATAAAAAACTGAATGTTTACAAACAACATCTCTTAGCAACCATCAGTGAATCACGCATTGCATCTGCACTTGCGTGCGGATGCAATGCGTTATTCACGCAGCCCCATTCACTTCAATGGGGCCAGGGCTGCGTGAAAACGCAGAATATAGAACATGCTGCGATTTTCACGCAACAGCAAACTGATGCGTGAAAAATTTCGCCCATGTGAAAAGTCCCATTGAAATGAATGGGTCAGGATTCAGTGCGGCTGTAATGCGTTTGCATCACGTGCGGAAATCTCGCCCGTGTGAAAGGGGCCTTAAAGTTGTGAAAAGAGTGTGTTAAAAAGATGTATAAAGCCTCTTTCTTCCTTCCTGTATGTAATCTCCATTTTGTCTTCAAATGAGACCACATGATTGCAGGATGAACTTGTGGGCTAAAAACAGCCTTGTCAAGGAAGTACTGAATTATGTTATTGACATGCAGATTGAGGAAAATCGTCGAAAACGAAGGAGGAGAATTTTGGCTACAGAAAAAAGACAGCTTATCTCATATGGAACAGATACAACAAATAATAGAGAACACTCAAAAGGATTTCAGGAAATACTGAAAATTGAAAAAAAAACAACATTTGAAGTGTTTCCTTTTACTTCATTTTGACCAATAGGAGAACATTTGAAAGAGTAAATAAATTTCAAATCCACCATTTAGTGGTTTGTTTTGCACAAACATATTTCTAGCAAAAGTAATTAACGTGACAGGAGTGGCGTAACAATTCCACACCCTCTGTGGAATCCTCTGTACTGTAAATGATACCTGTTTAAACTTGAATTATGATTTAGGTGTCTACACAAAGTAAACAATTATTGCTTGTTTTATTATTCATTGCTTCTACTCTACTTGGTAATTGATCACTTTCCCTTGATTTAACGATTTTTTAAAGATTATCAACTACTGTAAAGAGGTCTTAACTAGAGATGAGCGAACGTGCTCGAAACGAGCACTGTACCGCTCGGCTCCCCTGCGCTCGCATGGGCGCAGGCAGCCGCTTCCGTCCTCCTCATCTCTAGTCTTAACCTTCTGGCAATCATCTGTCTGCAAAAGACTAATTTAGATAGCAATTCAGTACAGTGGGTTAAAAAAAGTGGGCTTTATATGAATAATATTTGGTATACACATATTTTTCTCACAGTGCTTGCAATTTTGAAATATCAAAATATGATATACAGTATATCTATCACAGAATAAAGTTCAAACTTTGCACCCTCACACATAAAGCTCTCCACAATGCTGCACCTCCATCTCCTCCCTCATTTCCATCTACCACCCTACTCGTGCTCTCCGTTCTACCAGTGATCTAAGATTAACATCCTCCATAATTTCTACCTCTTACACCAGTCTTCAAGACTTTTCTCGGGCTGCACCTACTCTCTGAAATGCTCTGCACCGGAATATCAGGTCACCCCCTTGCCCAAACTCTTCAGGCCTGAACTTGATCTTCTGACAGTAAACCTACACCCAAAGTACTAGTACACACAGATCGGCCTACACCACTCCTTTCAGTACAAAGATGTCTGGACCACTTCATATAAATTTCCTTTTGTGTCACCCCCCATTTCCTCATACATTGTGAGCTCTTGCAAACAGATCCCTCACTCCTAGTGTTTCAGTTGTATATTAGCTGGTAACTTTGTGATTTCTTTTGTTTTGGACATGAACCCTCTGAATTCTAAAGTGCTGCGGAATATGATGGTACTATATAAATGATTATATACAGTTATGGCCAGAAATATATGGACAGTGACACAAATTTTGTTATTTTAGCTGTTTGCTAAAACATGTTCAGAAATACAATTATATATATAATATGGGCTGAAAGTGCACACTCCCAGCTGCAATATGAGAGTTTCCACATCCAAATCGGAGAAAGGGTTTAGGAATCATAGCTCTGTAATGCATATCCTCCTCTTTTTCAAGGGACCAAAAGTAATTGGACAATGGACTCTAAGGGCTGCAATTAACTCTGAAGGCGTCTCCCTCGTAAACCTGTAATCAATGAAGTAGTTAAAAGGTCTGGGGTTGATTCCAGGTGTGTGGTTTTGCATTTGGAAGCTGTTGCTGTGACCAGACAACATGCGGTCAAAGGAACTCTCAATTGAGGTGAAGCAGAACATCCTGAGGCTGAAAAAAAAGAAAAAATCCATCAGAGAGATAGCAGACATGCTTGGAGTAGCAAAATCAACAGTCGGGTACATTCTGAGAAAAAAGGAATTGACTGGTGAGCTTGGGAACTCAAAAAGGCCTGGGCGTCCACGGATGACAACAGTGGTGGATGATCGCCGCATACTTTCTTTGGTGAAGAAGAACCCGTTCACAACATCAACTGAAGTCCAGAACACTCTCAGTGAAGTAGGTATATCTGTCTCTAAGTCAACAGTAAAGAGAAGACTCCATGAAAGTAAATACAAAGGGTTCACATCTAGATGCAAACCATTCATCAATTCCAAAAATAGACAGGCAAGAGTTAAATTTGCTGAAAAACACCTCAAGAAGCCAGCTCAGTTCTGGAAAAGTATTCTATGGACAGATGAGACAAAGATCAACCTGTACCAGAATGATGGGAAGAAAAAAGTTTGGAGAAGAAAGGGAACGGCACATGATCCAAGGCACACCACATCCTCTGTAAAACATGGTGGAGGCAACGTGATGGCATGGGCATGCATGGCTTTCAATGGCACTGGGTCACTTGTGTTTATTGATGACATAACAGCAGACAAGAGTAGCCGGATGAATTCTGAAGTGTACCGGGATATACTTTCAGCCCAGATTCAGCCAAATGCTGCCAAGTTGATCGGACGGCGCTTCATAGTACAGATGGACAATGACCCCAAGCATACAGCCAAAGCTACCCAGGAGTTCATGAGTGCAAAAAAGTGGAACATTCTGCAATGGCCAAGTCAATCACCAGATCTTAACCCAATTGAGCATGCATTTCACTTGCTCAAATCCAGACTTAAGACGGAAAGACCCACAAACAAGCAAGACCTGAAGGCTGCGGCTGTAAAGGCCTGGCAAAGCATTAAGAAGGAGGAAACCCAGCGTTTGGTGATGTCCATGGGTTCCAGACTTAAGGCAGTGATTGCCTCCAAAGGATTCGCAACAAAATATTGAAAATAAAAATATTTTGTTTGGGTTATGTTTATTTGTCCAATTACTTTTGAGCTCCTAAAATGTGGAGTGTTTGTAAAGAAATGTGTACAATTCCTACATTTTCTATCAGATATTTTTGTTCAACCCTTCAAATTAAACGTTACAATCTGCACTTGAATTCTGTTGTAGAGGTTTCATTTCAAATCCAATGTGGTGGCATGCAGAGCTCAACTCGCGAAAATTGTGTCACTGTCCAAATATTTCTGGCCCTAACTGTATATATATATATATATATATATATATATATATATATATATATATAATACAAAAAAACAGCAGCACTCGATTACTTGTATAGTGGGTGCAAAATCCTCCAGGCTGTTGGAACGTTGAGCCTATGTCATCTAATTCAAAAGTAAATTGAGGCGGCACTCTCAAGAAAAAGTGAAGAATATTTATTCTCCCAGAAGCAACATTTCGGCCTGCTCAATGAGGCCTTTGTCAAGCATAGTGACTAGAGGAAACACGCAAACATATATAGCCAAAAGAGGCGGAGAAATAAAGTGGGTGTATACAATAATCAAACATCTTAGGTTGTACACATCATATACATATTCAAAAGTTGTGCAAATAAATATCCGTGGAAATATAAAGTGAATCAAAGTGCAAAAAATATCCAGTATTCAAACAATGTATCTTTCAACTGTTGATCGCAATACAGTCGTGGAAAACAAATATAGATTCTCATAATAAATTGTTGAGGAGTGTACTATTGTGTCAGTGTGTCAACATCACCAAAGTGTCTTGATTAAAAACAATGTATATATCAACTTACAGGATCATCAACATGAGATATACATACCCCGTGTAAAACACAGATCAGCGTTGTCCAAAGCACAGTGCGCAAGCGCCAGTATAGTGGTGCGCACTGCTTCTTACGTGGAACAGTCACGTGGTCACATAGTTGCCGTGTTAGCATCGGAAAAAGGTCATATGACATTACGTAGCATGTCACGTGTGTGGTAGATCGTGACTCAATACGTCACGTGTGCCCAAAACTATGCGCCTGCGCTCTAGATGTAAATGCTTAGTACTTATCGTGTCCGGCGCATGTGTAAGCAATCAATTTCCAATATGTCATATTGGTATATACATCAAGGAATATACAATTCAGTGAAAGCACTCAACCCTATGTATGTTGTTTATACATGTATAACCGAAGGTTATACCTCTGGATCCGCCCGAGACCCAATGATGTCATCTGTGTTATTAATAGCGTAGCTCAAGAGAAAAATATGCCACAAGGCCCATAGGTGGTGTCCCGTGACCCCAACAGCCATAGGCTCGGGAGGCACAGGTCAATATGAGGCATCTGGATCAGCACAGGGGTACTGCACTGACCAAATGTCTCAAACGCTCACCCTCGGGCCAATGTGGTTAAAGATAGATGCGGTATGGACCTATGTCAGCTGTACAGCTGTACACAGATGGACTACTTGAACCAATAGGGTAAACATAAATACGGACTTGTGTCCTCTTGTGACACAAGTCACAGAGTTCCACTATTCGCATAAGGCTATCAGCGAGAGTGCCCACTTCGTCTGTAAGTGCCACGCTGTTCAATAGTGACCACCAAAATAATAAATAAATTGCATATGTAGAAAAAACCAAAAGGGTACTTCAATACTCATGTATGATGATTCTGAAAATATTGCTTGTTATGAAGGCAATCTATAAAGAGAAAAGAAGAAAAGGGAGAGGTCAATACCTCTTTACTCACATCATATATGCACATATTGTCACCATTTCTCCCTCCTAAACAAGACAGTGTGGAAGTATTCACAAGAGGAGTCGCGATGTCTTATATATTGAGGTTAAAATCTGCATTTAAACCATTTGGTTTCAGTGTTTGTAATCTATAGATCCACTGTAATTCCTTACGGCAGAGAATCTTCTCTCTATTGCCACCCCTGTACAGTGGCGGAACTTGGTCTATAACCATAAATCTTAGATCCCTTTCTCGGTGGCCCGCTTCTACTCGGTGGCCCGCTTCTCTGTTCCAAGTATGTTGATGCAAATGGGATCCGAGACATGGTATTATTAACCACCTTGCGTCCTGTGTAGAGATGAGCGAGCATACTCGTCCGAGCTTGGTGCTCGTTCGAGTATTAGGGTACTCGTAAGTGCTCGCTGCTCGGACGAGTATCTCGCCATACTCGAGGAAATGGCAACTTCCGCATCGTGCTTTTTTGGCGCCTATAAACTCAGCCAATCACAAGCCAGGAGACTCTGCGGTACACCCAGCATCACGTGGGGCCCTTACATGTCGATAGCAGGGGTTGGCTGGCCTGATCAGGTGACCCTGGAATATACTAGTGACTGGCCGCGGTTCTCGGCTCAGATGCCGTCTGGATGTCGTTAGGGATAGAGCTGCTGCCTTTCAGGGACAGTGTTAGGGCCTGAATTTAGTTCTCTGTTAGGCAGGAATCACCCACAAAGAACCCAACAGCCCTTCTAAGGGCTAGAAGAAATTTTTTTTTTGTCTCCTGGCTTGGCTGGCTGGCACTAGTAGTGCAGCTATCGCCATATCTAACCCTGTTTTTTTTTTTTATTGTTCTATCTCAGTGGTACAAATCCATTTTACTCAGCTGCATGTAACCTTTCTGTGTGTCACAGATCAGCACACTCGCTTCGCTCCGTATATACTGTCCAGGCGACACTTTCTGTACATCACAGAATACAACCAAGTCATTTGCTACCAATATCATCTACAGCTTGATCCAGAAAACTCTCTGTGCGACATTTGTCTGGGTCGCAGTCTAAATAGCCACCGTTAACAGGGTGTCAGTCAGTTCTACGATAGTTCCTGCATTTCACGTTCCCAAAAAAAACTAAATTTTAAAAAAAATATAAAAAAAAAATATAAAAAAAAATAAGTTTTTCAGTTGTTTTAGCTCAGTGATACAAATCCATTTTACTCAGCTGCGTGTAACCTTTCTGTGTGTCACAGTTCAGCACACTCGCTTCGCTCTGTATATACTGTCCAGGCAACACTTTCTGTACGTCACAGAATACAACCAAGTCATTTGCTACCAATATCATCTACAGCTTGATCCAGAATACTCTCTGTGCGACATTTGTCTGGGTCGCAGTCTAAATAGCCACCGTTAACAGGGTGTCAGTCAGTTCTACGATAGTTCCTGCACGTCACATTCCCAAAAAAACAAAATTAAAAAAAAAATTAGTTTTTCAGTTGTTTTAGCTCAGTGGTACAAATCCATTTTACTCAGCTGCGTGTAACCTTTCTGTGTGTCACAGTTCAGCACACTCGCTTCGCTCCGTATATACTGTCCAGGCGACACTTTCTGTACGTCACAGAATACAACCAAGTCATTTGCTACCAATATCATCTACAGCTTGATCCAGAATACTCTCTGTGCGACATTTGTCTGGGTCGCAGTCTAAATAGCCACCGTTAACAGGGTGTCAGTCAGTTCTACGATAGTTTCTGCACGTCACATTCCCAAAAAAACAAAATTTTAAAAAAATTAGTTTTTCAGTTGTTTTAGCTCAGTGGTACAAATCCATTTTACTCAGCTGCGTGAAACCTTTCTGTGTGTCACAGTTCAGCACACTCACTTCGCTCCGTATATACTGTCCAGGCGACACTTTCTGTACGTCAATTAATTCTACCAGACTGAACAAGTTTGTGGCTTTCAGTACACCAGGCCCGTTTAATTTTTTTTTTTATATCATACACTTATATACAAAAAATGTTGAACCCCAGGGCTAAGGGTCGAGGACGAGGGCGTGGGCATTCAATTACTGCAGGGGGCAGAGGCCGTGGTCCTGGGCAGGGTGAGACAGTACCTGCTGATGAGGCAGCAGGGGAATTCCGCAGAGCTACACTCCCTAGCTTCATGTCTCAACTTACAGGGACACGTGGTAGAGGACTGATGAAACCACAACAGTGCGAACAGCTGATCTCGTGGATTGCGGACAATGCTTCAAGTAATTTGTCCACCAGTCAGTCTTCCACGCAGTCCACCCACGTTACCCAAGGGAGCACTCCTATGGCTCCTCCACCTCAACCTCCTTCCCCCAGTCTGCCCCCTCCCAGGAAAATTTGGAATGCGATCCGGCATACTCTCAGGAATAGAGATGAGCGAGTAGTGAAATATTCGAAAGTTCGAAATTCGATTCGAATAGACCGCGAAATTCGACTATTCGACCGAATATCGAATCCCATTAAAGTCTACGGGGAAAAAATGCTCGCCACTTGGAAATCTCAATTCGACCACTTGGAGGTCACCAAGTCCACCCTGAAACCTCAGAAAAGGATGCCAACACTGCTGGAATGCAACTGGGACAGCAGGGGAAGCATGTCTGGGTGCATATAACGCGCCCAAGTCGCACTATTACGCCACTATCACAGCCTCTCAACAATACACTCCAAAGACAATGTAACCTCTCTGTAAAGTGAGACCATACAAGGAAACCTTCTTTCCTCTACATTGCCATGGACCCCAAGCCAAACTAGACAAAAAAGAAGATGAAATTCTGCACCCCTTAAAATCACGTTGCCTATGACAACCACAGATGTCATAGGCAAGGGGGAAAGCAAATAGACCCCACCCCTAATTGTCATTGTGTGTGTGTGTGAAATGTGGTCAGACATGTCTTCTTTAAAATGTAAAAACAACTCAAACACATGCAGAAGCCTTAAAATGCCCAAATTGTTGGCGCTAGAGATATCAGTGACCCGACCTGGCCCAGTGTCATGTCTAGCAGGTAAAGCAGTGGGGATGTGGAGGGATGCGTAGGACCGCAAAAGGCAGGAAGAGGCCGTGGGCTGGCCAGAGGCTCATGGAAAATTTTGTGGAGGCCCAAGAGGTGAGACGTCTTAAAAATTGTGTGGAGGCTAAAGAGGTGAGACTTCTTAAAAATTATGTGGAGGCCCAAGAGCTGAGACCTCTTAAAAATTATGTGGAGGCCCAAGAGGTGAGATCTCTTAAAATTATGTGGAGGCCCAAGAGGTGAGACCTCTTAAACATTTTGTGGAGGCCCAAGAGGTGAGACCTCTTAAAATTATGTGGAGGCCCAAGAGGTGAGACCCGTTAAAAATTGTGTGGAGGCTAAAGAGGTGAGACCTCTTAAAAATTGTTTGTAGGCCCAAGAGGTGAGACCTCTTAAAAATTGTTTGTGGAGGCCCAAGAGGTGAGACCTCTTAAAAGATTTATGTGGAGGCCCAAGAGGTGAGACCTCTTAAAAGATTTTGTGGAGGCCCAAGAGGTGAGACCTCTTAAAAATTTTGTGGAGGCCCAAGAGGTGGACACCTCTTAAAGATTTATGTGGAGGCCAAGAGGTGAGACCTCTTAAAATTTTGTGGAGGCCCAAGAGGTGAGACCTCTTAAATATTAAAAATTATGTGGAGGCCCAAGAGGTGAGAACCTCTTAAAATTTTTTGTGGAGGCCCAAGAGGTGAGACCTCTTTAAAAATTTTGTGGAGGCCCAAGAGTGAGACCTCTTAAAATTTGTGGAGGCCCAAGAGGTGAGACCTCTTAAAAGATTTTGTGGAGGCCAAGAGGTGAGACCTCTTAAAAGATTTTGTGGAGGCCCAAGAGGTGAGACCTCTTAAAGATTTTGTTGGAGCCCAAGAGTTGTGAGACCTCTTAAAATTTGTGGAGGCCCAAGAGGTGAGACCTCTTAAAAATTTTGTGGAGGCCAAGAGGTGAGACCTCTTTAAAAATTATGTGGAGGCCCAAGAGGTGAGACTCTTAAAAATTTTGTGGAGGCCCAAGAGGCCCAAGAGGAGGTGAGACCTCTTAAAGATTTTGTGGAGGCCCAAGAGGTGAGACCTCTTAAAATTTATGTGGAGGCCAAGAGGTGAGACCTCTTTAAAATTATGTGGGCCCAAGGAGGTGAGACTCTTAAACATTTGTGGGCCCAAGGTGAGACCTCTTAAAGATTTTGTGGAGGCCCAAGAGGTGAGACCTCTTAAAGATTTTTGTGGAGGCCCAAGAGGTGAGACCTCTTAAAGACCTTTTTGTGGAGGCCCAAGAGGTGAGACCTCTTAAAGATTTTGTGAGGAGGCCCAAGAGGTTGAGACCTCTTAAAGATTTTGTGGAGGCCCAAGAGGTGAGACCTCTTAAAGATTTGTGAGGCCCAAGAGGTGAGACCTCTTAAGATTTATGTGGAGGCCCAGAGGGTGAGACTGTTAAAATTTTGGAGGCCCAAGAGGTGAGACCTTTTTAAAATTTATGTGGAGGCCCAAGAGGTGAGACCTCTTAAAGATTTTGTGGAGGCCCAAGAGGTGAGACCTCTTTAAAATTATGTGGAGGCCCAAGAGGATCTTAAAATTTTGTGGAGGAGATGAGACCTTTAAAATTATGTGGAGGCCCAAGAGGTGAGACCTCTTAAACATTTTGTGGAGGCCCAAGAGGTGAGACCTCTTAAACATTTTGTGGAGGCCAAGAGGTGAGACCTCTTAAGATTTTGTGAGGCCCAAGAGGTGAGACCTCTTAAAAATTATGTGGAGGCCCAAGAGGTGAGACCTGTTAAAATTTGTGGAGGCCAGAGGTTCACCTCTTAAGATTTTGTGGAGGCCCAGAGAGGTGAGAACCTCTTTAAACATTTTTGTGGAGGCCCCAAGAGGTGAGACCTCTTAAAATTTTGTGGAGGCCCAAGAGGTGAGACCTGTTAAACATTTGTGGAGGCCCAAGAGGTGAGACCTCTTAAAGATTTTGTGGAGGCCCAAGAGGTGAGACCTCTTAAAGATTTTGTGGAGGCCCAAGAGGTGAGACCTCTTAAACATTTTTGTGAGGCATTTTGTGGAGGCCAAGAGGTGAGAACTCTTAAAAATTATGTGGAGGCCCAAGAGGTGAGACCTGTTAAAATTTTGTGGAGGCCCAAGAGGTGAGACCTCTTAAACATTTTGTGGAGGCCAAGAGGTGAGACCCTTAAACATTTGTGTGCAGGCCCAAGAGGTGAACCTGTTAAACATTTATGTGGACCCAAGAGGTGAGACCTGTTTAAAAATTATGTGGAGGCCCAAGAGGTGAGACCTGTTAAAAATTATGTGGAGGCCCAAGAGGTGAGACCTTCTTAAAACATTATGTGAGGCCAAGAGGTGAGACCTGTTAAAACATTTTGTGGAGGCCCAAGAGAGGTTGAGACCTCTTAAACATTTTGTGGAGGCCCAAGAGGTGAGACCTCTTAAACATTTTGTGGAGGCCCAAGAGGTTGAGACCTCGTTAAAATTATGTGGAGGCCCAAGAGGTGAGACCTGTTAAAAATTATGTGGAGGCCCAAGAGGTGAGACCTCTTAAACATTTTGTGGAGGCCCAAGAGGTGAGACCTCTTAAAATTATGTGGAGGCCAAGAGGTGAGACCTGTTAAACATTTTGTGGAGGCCCAAGAGGTGAGACCTCTTAAACATTTTGTGAGGCCCAAGAGGTGAGACCTGTTAAACATTTTGTGAGGCCCAAGAGGTGAGACCTCTTAAAAATTATGTGGAGGCCCAAGAGGTGAGACCTGTTAAAATTAAAAATTATGTGGAGGCCCAAGAGGTGAGACCTGTTAAAAATTATGTGGAGGCCCAAGAGGTGAGACCTCTTAAAAATTATGTGGAGCCCAAGAGGTGAGCCCTTAAACATTTGTGAGGCCCAA
>ONZH01018949.1:0-69777 GCA_900303285.1 Rhinella marina | reverse complement strand
GCTCTTTGGATATGTTCACAGTATTTTCTGTGCTTAAAAATACCTAATGCAGAATCTGCATCAGGTTTTTTTATATGTGTTTTTTTCTGATACATTTTTAACGCAGTTTTGCTGTGGATTTTCATTAATGCCCATTTTCAAAGGGAATTCTGGACTTGGAACCCACATGAAGAATGGCCAGGGCACTTTTTTCATGGTGCAATTTATAAAACCCCAAGCTGAAAAAAGGTGTCGTCCAATACGGGCCCCTAAAGTGAAGGAGAGCACAGTGTGCATGTATGGTCATCTGTGAAGGACACTGTAATGGGGGATCTGTGGATGACACACTGTTATGGGAGATCTATGGATGACACTGTTATGGGGGATCTCTGGATGACACTGTAATGGGGGATCTGTGGATGACACATTGTTATGGGGATCTATGGATGACATATTGTTATGAGGGATCTGTGGATTACACATTGTTATGGGGATCTATGGATGACGCTGTTATGGGGGATGTCCCTGTGATACGGTCACAAAGTGTGACATAGCTTTACAGATGCCTTTATTAGCAGCCCTGGTCTGCTCCCCCCCCCACCCACCAAAGTACTGAAAAAAAAAAGACACTGCTAATTTGGACCTCAGGTTCTTAATCTATACTCCAATACTCCCCCCCCCCAATTAACAATGAAGACCACCTAAATAATGCTGTCTTCAATAGTTTAACTAGAGCTCTCTATGGCCCAGACAGCCTGCGGTAACTGAATGCTGCATGGCCACGTCACAAGCACGCTGTTTGGTGGTGTCTTAAAAGTGCTGCATACTGGAGTCACAGGGAGCTCACAGAGGGGGCACACACCGGGAGCACAGAGGCACAGGGAGCGCACAGAGGGCACAGGACGCTCACACACGGGGTGCAGGACGCTCACACACGGGGCGCAGGACGCTCGCAGGTGACCATTAATACTTGAGGGACAGGGCAGGGCTGTTACAATGAAGGTGTGACCGCCAGCAGCCCTGCACCCCTCTCCTCCGCAGACATGCCTTTTACTGGATATACTTACCAGCCAGTGAGGGAACAGGCCGGATGCTTTTATTAGAGAGGGTCCTGGGAGCAGCCAACAGTCCAGGAGCTGAGGTCAGAAACAGCAGAAGGCCCAGTCATCCGAGTCTGGTATGGGCCTGCAGCCTGGAGAAAGTGCAGGCAAAGGATGGGGGGGTGGAGATATGTTAGCTCCGCCCACACCAAACATCCGATGTCTGTGGCAGTAGGATGCTAACACAGACAGTGCAGTCTTGGAGGTCTGGTGAGAGGGGGAAACTGTGGGTGGTTGACAGAAGCGGAGCACTGCAGCAGAGAGTCAGTCAGGGAGCGAGGGGAAGGAAAAAGGTTCCCACTGTCCCTCACTTAACTTTCAGACAGCAGGGAGCCCCTTTTGGAGAGGGGGCCCTGGGCAATTGCCCTGTTTCCCCCCCCCTAACGCTGGCTCTGGCCACAAGTAATCCGACAGTGCGCAAACTGAATTGTCACCTGACAAAGTTGCTGGCTGTGCAGTCTCTGCCGTACAAATTGGTTGACTGCACATCTTTTAGGGAGCTAATGGCTTGCGCTCAACCACGCTGGCAGGTCCCTAGCCGGCATTACTTCTCAAACAAAGCTATCCCCGCCCTTTACTCCCACGTGGCAGACAATATTGGACGCTCCCTGCAGCTGTCTCTCTGCAGCACCGTGCACATCACGGTGGACACCTGGAGCAGTGCTTACGGCCAGGGGCAATACATGTCCTTTACTGCCCACTGGCTGAATGTATTTAGTGGCAGTGAGGCAGGAAACCCCCAGCAACTGGGCCAATTGCTGTTGGCACCTCCACGCGCTTTCCAGCCAAGATTGCAGCAGACCACCCAAAAACTATCCGCTTCCACCTCCATGGGCAGTCCACCTGCTGGAGCATCATGGCAGAGTTACCCCCTTCCCTCATATAATATGTGCCAGGTGAAACGCTGCCATGCAGTCTTAGACTTAATTTGTCTTGGCAGCAGCAGCCACACAGGCCAGCGCTTGCTGCATTACATCAAGCAGCAAATAGCGCGTTGGCTGTCTCCACGCCAGCTGGAAACTGGGCAAGGTAGTGAGTGACAACGGGACAAATATAGTGGCAGCGCGGAACCTGGGTCAATTGATGCATGCTCCCTGTATGGCACATGTCCTAAATCTAGTGGTGCAGAGATTTCTAAAAACATTCACTGGCCTGCGCACAGTGCTGGCAAAGTTGCGGAAGCTTTGCACTCATTTGAGCCATTCTTATGTGTCTCACCACGCTCTGCTGGAGCTGCAGCGGTAAAACGGTCTTCTGCCACACTGCTTGATTGAATTCCGCGCTTCATATGTTGCAGCGGCTCCTTGAGTAACGTAGAGCAGTGGATGATTTTGTCCAGCAGCAGCCAGAATCTTCGACCATGGGGAGCAGGTGCGGCTTTGATTTCCGGCAGTGGAGGCTGGTCCGAGATGCCTGCACTGTTCTAACACCCTTTGAAGAAGCCACTAAATTGGTCAGCCGGGACAGCTGCGGTGTGAACAACGTAATTTCACTAATATTTGTGCTGGAAAAGACACGCTCATGCAGCAGGGGGCAATGGGGTAAGGAAATCCTGGCCATCTGTCTGCACGCCATGCTGTCATTGTAGGGGAGCCCCAACGCCAAAGTTCCCTTGCGGTGCAGGAGGAGGATGAGGATGAGGAGCTTCAGGGAGGAGGAGGATTTCAATGAGGATGATGACGAGGAGGAGGAGACACAGCTGGAGGATCTGGAGGATGACGAAAATGAGACTTTCAGGGACACTGAAGTGTCTCAGAGAGAGGCTGAGATGGAAAGAACTGGCTCCTCAGGCACGCTGGCCAGGATGGCGAGCTGTATGCTCACATGCTTACGGAGTGACAGGCGTATCCTAAAAATAAGGCAGACAGGCGAATACTGGCTGGCGATGCTTCTGGACCCGCGGTGTCAATCCAACAATGGGGATTGTTTTCCTCCACAGGAAAGGGAGGATAAATTAGCATAATTGCGGGAGAAGCTATGTAGTAACCTGGCCACAGCTTTCAGCCAGCCCCAGCCTGCTGCCAGTGTGTCTGAGAAGGAGGTCCAGCAGAGTCATCCACATCCTGCCACAACCAGCAGCAGCCAGTTAAGCCTAATGAGTATGATGCAGCAATTTTTCTCTGCCTCCCAACAGCTGCAGCAAAGTGAGCAGGCCCAGACCACCTGCCTCAACGAACAGGTTCAGGCTTACCTGCAGTCTGGCTCGTAAAGCCTCTTCTCAGACCCCCTGGACTTCTGAGCAGGCAGAATACAACAGTGGCTGGAGCTTTCCCACTATGCACTAGGGCTTCTTTCCTGCCCAGCCTCAAGTGTCATGTCAGAGAGGGTTTTTAGCGCCGCTGGGGGGGGGGGTGACACCCAAAAGGACCAAACTGTCACCTGGCAGTGTGCAAAAAAAACACCTTTATAAAAATGAATAAAGGCTGGATTACCTCCGAATTTCATACTCCTATTGCTGAGGCAGGTGATTAGATCAGGCCTTGCAGGCCAAAATAGTCCAAGTGTCTTCCCACTGTTGCAGTCAGCCAGCCCATAACGTTACATGCAAAACATCTTGTGTCATGTCATGGGCTGTGTGAACCCGAAGTCTCCAAACCAAAACCCTCTTAAAAAACAAAAACTGTTGTCTACTTCCGCCTCCGTTTTCCACATTGCATCGCTTAGCAGGCGAGTAGCTTAGTATTCTTAAATTTGTTTTGGAGCCTTTACCCCCCCCCAAAAAAAAAAAAATATAATATATATATTTAAAAAAAAATAAAAAATGGAATGAAAAAATAAAATTGTTACACTGTTGTTACCTCTGCCTCCCGGTACAAGTTACATTAGCGGAGATTGTTATACTCCACCGCAGTTTGTTGTATTTACTAATCACTCTCTGCTGATATACCCCGTCCCCTACTACTACTGGCCTGGGCAGCCATGAAAAGCTCATATGTAATGTTCACTGCCCATGTTTACAAGGTAGAATGTACAGGCTTGTTGTCCAAACAAGCCAAGCCTTTTTCTTTTACTGTAAATTGTAATCCGTGAACCGGAGTGTGCGTAATTTATTAATACTTTGGCCGGCAGGCACCACTGTGTTCATTAATCTAGGAAAATGGTCTTTGGACAAATTTTGGAGGCCTAAACAGACATTCCTGTCTTCTTCACACTATGTCAGGAAGGAATTAAAGGTTTAAAAAACACTCAGGTTTTACAAGAATAATTTTAGTAATAAATAATAACTTTGAATAAATAATATATAATAAACAAAAAAAGGGTTATGCCGACCTTTGCCGACGTCTGGCCATCATGTCCTGCATTTCTCTCAGCTCCAGCTGCAGGCCACGAATAAGCCGGGAGGTAGCATGGAGCCTGGTCTCAAATCGGCATAAGGCTGCCTCCAATTCAAAGTCAGTGGGGATATCTGTAGAGGTGGAAACAGTAATATAATTAGTATGATTGAGTTAAAGTGGTTGTCCCACAAAAAAAATTCTAAAATTTCAACAGCACCTGGATCCGAATACTTTAGCAATTGCATGTCATTAAAGGGGTTGGCCACCTTATGCATAAAAAAATAAAAATGCCCCAGATAATACCTAAAGCCAAGAGGTATTTGTATCATGACAGATATACTGTGTATGTATAATTTTTCTAATGTTTTGAGCATAGTATGCTCCCATTGATGAGAGGCTGTGTGGGCGGAGCAGCTGCAAAGTGAAAGTAACAATCCCAGCATGCATCACAGCAAGCATCTTCAGAGCAGTGGTCACATGACCTCCCTGGCCAACTGTGATACCATAGTAACAGCAGCACCTCAGATGTCATCTCATCACAGACAAGTTAGCATAAGGCTCCATTCACACGTCCGCAGAATGTGCCCGCATCCGTTCCGCAAAATTGCGGAACGGGTGCGGACCCATTCATTTTCAATGGGGCCGCAAAAGATGCTGTGTGCCGTCCGCATCCGCACTTCCGGTCCGCGGCCACGCAAAAATATAGAACATGTCCTATTCTTGTCCGTAGCCACGGACAAGAAAAGGCATCTCTATAATAGAGCCAGCCATGTGCGGTCCGCAAAATGCGGAACGCACATGGCCGGTGTCCGTGTTTTGCGGATCTGCAATTTGCGGACCGCAAAACACACACGGACGTGTGAATGTGCTCTAATGGTAAGAATCTCCCAATACACATATATATACAATACAAATATATATACACTGATGTATATACACCTATATACAGATTTATATACACTGATGTATATATATATATATATATATATATATATATATATATATAGAGAGAGAGAGAGAGAGAGAGATAGAGATATATATATATATATATATATATATATATATATACACACACATACATATACACAGGGTCGGACTGGAGTACCTAGGGCCCACCAGAGGAAATAATTCTTGGGGCCCACCATAAAGAAATATCTGTGTTTGTTATCCCTGTACTGTGACATCACTGTTTATTATCCCTGTACAGTGACATCACTGTGTTTATTATCCCTGTACAGTGACATTACTATGTTTATTATCCCTGTACAGTGACATCACTGTGTTTATTATCCCTGTACGGTGACATCACTGTGTTTATTATCCCTGTACAGTGACATCACTGTGTTTATTATCCCTGTACTGTGACATCACTGTGTTTATTATCCCTGTACAGTGACATCACTGTGTTTATTATCCCTGTACAGTGACATTACTATGTTTATTATCCCTGTACAGTGACATCACTGTGTTTATTATCCCTGTACGGTGACATCACTGTGTTTATTATCCCTGTACAGTGACATCACTGTGTTTATTATCCCTGTACTGTGACATCACTGTGTTTATTATCCCTGTACGGTGACATCACTGTGTTTATTATCCCTGTACGGTGGCATCACTGTGTTTATTATCCCTGTACGGTGACATCACTGTGTTTATTATCTCTGTACAGTGACATCACTGTGTCTATTATCCCTGTACGGTGACATCACTCTGTTTATTATCCCTGTACAGTGACATCGCTGTGTGTATTATCCCAGTGCAGGAAGAGGTAAGTGGTCTGTGTTTGTGTGTTTGTTTTCTATTTTTCAGGGTCGTGAATGCAGAGGACTACGTCGGATTCGGTGGACTACGTCGGACCAGCTTTTTTTTTTTTTTTTTTTATAAAATGGTCAAACAGGGGTCTGGGGGAGTGTTTATTTCAATAAAATGTTTTATACTGGTGTGTGTGTATTTTTTTTTACAATACTACAGTTTTAGTAATCACAGCTATCTATAGACGGCCCTGATTACTAATACTGGGCTTAGTGCTTGCCGGTATGGCAGGCCAGCACTAACCCCAACATCTATTACCTCGGCACCCACCACCACCAGGGGTGCCGGGAAGAGCCGGGTACCCGCAGGACCGGACCTTCTAAATTGAGGGTCTGGCTCTGGGGCGGCTGCAGGCTGGTACCATTAGGCTGGGAAGGGCCAATAACCGTGTCCCTTCCCACCCTGGTAGTGCCAGGCTGCCGCTGCTGGTTGTATCTGGCTGGCGAGGGAAAAAAGGGGGGGACCCCACGCCATTTTTTTTACAAAAATAATTAAATAATTTTCAAAAAAATGGCGTGGGGTCCCCCCCTTTTTTCCTTCACCAGCCAGACACAACCAGCAGCAGCAGCAGCCTGGCACTACCAGGGTGGGAAGGGACACGGTTATTGGCCCTTCCCAGCCTAATGGTACCAGCCTGCAGCCGCCCCAGAGCCAGACCCTCAATTTAGAAGGTCCGGTCCTGCGGGTACCCGGCTCTTCCCGGCACCCCTGGTGGCGGTGGGTGCCGAGGTAATAGATGTTGGGGTTAGTGCTGGCCTGCCATACCGGCAAGCACTAAGCCCAGTATTAGTAATCAGGGCCGTCTGTAGATAGCCGTAATTACTAAAACTGTAGTATTGTAAAAAAAATACACACACACAAGTATAAAACATTTTATTGAAATAAACACTCCCCCAGACCCCTGTTTGACCATTTTATTTAAAAAAAAAAAAAAAGCTGGTCCGACGTAGTCCACCGAATCCGACGTAGTCCTCTGCATTCACGACCCTGAAAAATAGAAAACAAACACACAAACACAGACCACTTACCTCTTCCTGCACTGGGATAATACACACAGCGATGTCACTGTACAGGGATAATAAACACAGTGATGTCACAGTACATGGATAATAAACACAGTGATGTCACAGTACAGGGATAATAAACAGAGTGATGTCACCGTACAGGGATAATAGACACAGTGATGTCACTGTACAGAGATAATAAACACAGTGATGTCACTGTACAGGAATAATAAATCTCAGATCAACACATTGTGCCCCCATCAGACCTCAGGTCAGCGTCTTGTGCCCCCATCAGACCTCAGATCAGCGTCTTGTGCCCCCATCAGACCTCAGGTCAGCCTCTTGTGCCCCCATCAGACCTCAGATCAGCCCATCAGAATAAAAAAAAAAAAACATCTCTTACCTGTCCTGCGCCGCGGCTCCGCTTCGGGACCAGCGCTCCTCTGTCCTCCCGGCGCTGCACTATCCCCTGACTGCGTGCAGCGTCAGGTCAGAGTGCGCGCACTACGTCCTGACGCTGTACGCCATCAGGACAGTGCAGAGCCGCCTGGAAAGACAGAGGAGCGCCGGACCCAGAGCGGAGCCATGGCGCAGGACAGGTGAGAGATTTTTTTTTATTTTATCTGCTCCATGTTCTCTGATACTAGGCTGTGCAGTAGCGCAGCCTAGCATCAGTAAATGCGGTCGGGTCCAGGCGCAAATGGCGACAAGACTAAAAAGTCTTGTCACCATTTGTAAAATCTAAGTCGCCATTTTGGTCGCCATCTGGAGCCCTGTTAGAGATATATATATATATATATATATATATCTCCTGAATGACCGGGCTATTTTGCACCTTCGGGACCAGACTGATTTTTGCTAATCTGACATGTGTCAGTTTATGTGGTAATAACTTTGGAACGCTTTTACTTATCCAGGCCATTCTGAGATTGTTTTCTCGTCACATATTGTGCTTCAGTAGTAAATTTGTGGCAAAATATCTACTTTATGTTGGCATCGTTTTATAAATGTCATTTTACTTTTTTCGGACATTAGACGCTTAGAAGTTTAGAAGCCATTTTTCAAATTTTCACCAAATTTTCCAAAACCATTTTTTTATGCACCAATTCAGATATAAAGTGATTTTGAGGGGCTTACATAATGAAACCCACCCATAAATGACCCCATTTCAGAAACTACACCCCTCAAATTATAAAAAACTGCTGTTACAAACTTTGTTAACCCTTCAGGTGTTCCACAAGAATTAAAGGAAAATGGAGGTGAAATTTAAAAATTTCACTTTTTTGGTAGATTATTCATGTTAATAATTTTTTTCTTGCAACACAGCAAGGGTTAACAGCAAACTAAACCTCAATATACATTACTCTGATTCTACAGTTTACAGAAATACCCCATATGTGGTGGTAAACATCTCTATGGGTTTGTGGCAGTGGTCAGAAGGAAAGGAGCGCCATACGGATTTTGGAGGCAGATTTTGCTAGAATAGTTTTTAGGCACCATTTTCTAATTGAGAGACCCTGACGTACCCCTACAGTGGAAACCCTCAAAGAGTGACCCCATTTTGAAAACTACACCCTTCAACGAATATATTAAGGGGGGTACTGGCCACTTTGACCCCCTAAGCGTTTTACGGAATTTGGAAACACTTGGCTGTGAAAATGAAAAGTTTCATTTCTTCCAATAAAATGTTGCTTTAGCCCCAATTTTTTTTATTTGCATAAGGGGTAACAGGAGAAAAGCACCCCAGAATTTGTTACCCATTTTCTCCTGAATACGGCAACACCCCATATGTGGTGGTAAACTGCTGTGGGGGCACATGGCAGGACTCAGAACAGAACGAGCGCCATATGGATTTTACAACACAGATTTCGATGGAGTGGTTTGAAGGAGCCACTGATTTTTATTTTTTTGAGTTATTGTCTTATGTGGGGGCTCATTTTTTGCAGGATGAGGTGAGGTTTTCATTGGTACCATTTTGGGGTACATAAGACTTTTTGATCGCTTGGTATTACTCTTTTTGTGAGTCAAGGTGAAAAAAATAGCTGTTTTGGCATAGTTTTTTTAGCATTTTTTTACAGCATTCAACTGAGGGGGCAAGTCATGTGATATTTTTATAGATCAGGTTGTTACGGACGTGGTGATACCCAATATGTCTACCATTTTTAATTTTGGAAAGTTTTACACATTAGATGCATTTTTGAACAGAATAAAATCTTTTTTTTGTGTTGCTATTTTCTGAGAGCCATATTTTTCTTATTTTTCGGGCGATTGTCTCAGGTAGGGTATCATTTTTGCGGGACAAGATGACGGTTTGATTGGTACCAGTTTGGGTTAAATAAGCCTGTTTGATCGTCTGCTATTACACTTTTTGTGAGGCAAGAGGGGAAAAAAATGGCTATTTTGGCATAGTTCTTTTTTTTTTTTTTGCAGCATTCACCTGGGGGGCCATCTCATGAAATACTGTTATAGAGCAGGTTGTTACGGACGCGGCGATACCCAATATGTCTACCATTTTTATTTTTGGAAAGTTTTACACATTAGATGCATTTTTGAACAGAATAAAATCTTTTTTTTGTGTTGCTATTTTCTGAGAGCCATATTTTTCTTATTTTTCGGGCGATTGTCTCAGGTAGGGTATCATTTTTGCGGGACAAGATGACGGTTTGATTGGTACCAGTTTGGGTTAAATAAGCCTGTTTGATCGTCTGCTATTACACTTTTTGTGAGGCAAGAGGGGAAAAAAATGGCTATTTTGGCATAGTTCTTTTTTTTTTTTTTTTGCAGCATTCACCTGGGGGGCCATCTCATGAAATACTTTTATAGAGCAGGTTGTTACGGACGCGGCGATACCCAATATGTCTACCATTTTTATTTTTGGAAAGTTTTACACATTAGATGCATTTTTGAACAGAATAAAATCTTTATTTTGTGTTGCTATTTTCTGAGAGCCATATTTTTCTTATTTTTTGGGCGATTGTCTCAGGTAGGGTATCATTTTTGCGGGGCAAGATGACGGTTTGATTGGTACCAGTTTGGGTTAAATAAGCCTGTTTGATCGTCTGCTATTACACTTTTTGTGAGGCAAGAGGGGAAAAAAAATGGCTATTTTGGCATAGTTCTTTTTTTTTTTTTTTGCAGCATTCACCTGGGGGGCCATCTCATGAAATACTTTTATAGAGCAGGTTGTTACGGACGCGGCGATACCCAATATGTCTACCATTTTTATTTTTGGAAAGTTTTACACATTAGATGCATTTTTGAACAGAATAAAATCTTTTTTTTGTGTTGCTATTTTCTGAGAGCCATATTTTTCTTATTTTTCGGGCGATTGTCTCAGGTAGGGTATCATTTTTGCGGGACAAGATGACGGTTTGATTGGTACCAGTTTGGGTTAAATAAGCCTGTTTGATCGTCTGCTATTACACTTTTTGTGAGGCAAGAGGGGAAAAAAATGGCTATTTTGGCATAGTTCTTTTTTTTTTTTTTTACAGCATTCACCTGGGGGGCCATCTCATGAAATACTTTTATAGAGCAGGTTGTTACGGACGCGGCGATACCCAATATGTCTACCATTTTTATTTTTGGAAAGTTTTACACATTAGATGCATTTTTGAACAGAATAAAATCTTTTTTTTGTGTTGCTATTTTCTGAGAGCCATATTTTTCTTATTTTTCGGGCGATTGTCTCAGGTAGGGTATCATTTTTGCGGGACAAGATGACGGTTTGATTGGTACCAGTTTGGGTTAAATAAGCCTGTTTGATCGCCTGCTATTACACTTTTTGTAAGGGAAGGTGACCAAAAAATGTGTTCTGGCACAGTTTTATTTTTTTTTTTTTTTACTGCGTTTACCTGGCGGGGTGGATGACATAATATTTTTATAGAACCGGTCGATACGGACGCGGCGACACCTAATATGTATACCTTTCTTTTTTTACCTTTTTTTTACAAATTTTTTTTTATTTTTTGGGAAAATGGCGTTTTTTGTAACTTGAAACTTTTATTATTTATAATTTTTTTTTAAACTTTATTTTTTAACTTTTTTCCATACTTTATATAACTTTTGGGGGTCTGATCCCCTTTACAATGCATTACAATACTTTTGTATTGTAATGCATTGGCTGTAAGTGTATTACTCAGTGTAATACACTTACAGCCTGCTTCCTGTGCGATCCAGGAGGCTGGATCGCACAGGCTCGCAGGGATAGCAGCCACGATGCCTAAGGAAGGCATCGGGCTGCTATCTAAGCCATCGGGTCCCCGTCACAGCAGCACGGGGACCCGATGGCCCCCGCTCGCCATCCTGAAAGCGGCACACCATGCCGCACGCCTCATGCCGCGGTCAGCGCTGACCGCGGCACATGAAGAGTTAATGCGCCGGCATCGGTGTCTTCACCGATGCTGGCGCATTCAGCAGGGGTCCGGCACCTGGGCACAGCCGGACCCCTGCCGCTACAGACTAAGAACTCGCGCCGCCCGCCGTCTAAAGACAGTGGGCGGTCGCAAATTATATAGAGATACACACTTACATTTACTTTTAGGGCTTCTACAAGGGGACCAGACGCGATCCTCCTTCTCACTCGGGAAACTGCACAATCCAGATCCGGAGCTGGCAGCACGCCAATAGGAGTTAGAGAATGGGCATGCTCTTGTGCAGTGCTGGAGAAGCTGCGCAGGCGCAGTATGAATTAAGACATGGACGAGCTTTCTCAGAAGCTCCTCCATGTCGCGTGCAGCCATGGACGAAGTGGCTGAGCGGCAGAGCGGGGCTCAGGGGGCGGAGCTTTGAATAAAATGATTACCATCAGGATTTTTTAAAATAAGTGTATTTGAGATCTTTCTTTTACACTGCCCCCAACAATGTAAAGTAATGTTGAGATATAGTGGCCAACCCCTTTAACTATTTGGTATATGTACTGGAACGAGTTATTCAGTGACATGTATCTGTATTGAGCCTTTTTTTTTTCTTCGAACTACTCACTGAGAAGGCCACACATGGTCAGTTTGGGGTTTATACTTACTGGACACCCATACTACAAAAGATAAAACATAAATTTAGCTTATATTTTGAAGACAGAAGGTCCACCCATTACACTTTTTATTTTACCTACCTTCTACCTCGGGAAGTTTGGATGGTGGTGTTGGAGGGGTAGGTGGAGTCCTCTCTCACTGGGGTGGAGGAGGGTGAGAGGGGCTTCTCTGTGGTGCAGCAGCTGTCAAAAAACATTAAATAATGGCATTACATTCTAATGAACTCTAATGAACAGTTGTAACTTCTGATACATGGAAATAGTTTGGGGCTGGATCCCATTCCTAACCACTAGAGCTCTTTTGTCACTGCAGCTGCACTCCCACGTAGCTTGGATTAAAAATGAATTAAATATGATTACACTTACTAGAAGCTGCAGGTACTGCAGGGGCCGTCCTGCCTCGACGGTGACCACGGTGACGCCGTAGTTGACGGTGCTCTGCAACATAAATCTGTACACAATTGTTAGGAGGGCCATATCCATTTTTTTCTACTAAATAGATATTTATCATAATAAATATCGCTATCGCAATAAATTTCTTAATATTGTTAACACGGTGGGAATACTTTTGATATCGCCCACTCACATTAGCTGCAGCATGAGCACATCTGTGTGTAGGAGGAGGAAGCGCTAACTATGAAGGGGCATATATCTAAGGGTACTTTCTTTCACACTAGCGCAATTGCCTGACACAAACGGGAGAATGGCCAGCACCATTAACAATAATGGGGGACGGCGCTGATACGGCCGCTATTCGGCAAGAACGCTGCGAATTGGCAGGACAAATACTGCAGAACAGCCTGCAGGATCACCACCACATATGTGAAAGTAGCCTAAGGCAAATTACTGTGAAGGGGCACATATCTGAGAATACCTTCACTTGTTTTGGTTTAAGTTAGAGGCGTGGCCTAGCATGGAAGAAAATTGCTGAAGCGCACTACGCACGCCCACGTTGTCCTTCGATACGGTTTTCATTATTAGCACTCACTGTTATATACAGTGCCTTGCGAAAGTATTTGGCCCCCTGGAACTTTTCAACCTTTTGCCACATTTCAGGCTTCAAACAAAAAGATATAACATTTTAAATTTTTGGTGAAGAATCAACAACAAGTGGATCACAATTGTGAAGTGGAACGAAATTTATTGGATCATTTAAACTTTTTTTGTAATAATAAGACTGAAAAGTGGGGCGTGTAAAATTATTTGGCCCCCTTGCATTAATACTTTGTTGCGCCACCTTTTGCTGCGATTACAGCTGCAAGTCGCTTGGGGTATGTCTCTATCAGTTTTGCACATCTAGAGACTGAAATTCTTGCCCATTCTTTCTTGCAAAACAGCTCGAGCTCTTTGAGGTTGGATAGAGAGCGTTTGTGAACAGAAGTTTTCAGCTCTTTCCACATATTCTCAATTGGATTCAGGTCTGGACTTTGACTTGGCCATTCTAAGACCTGAATACGTTTATTTTTGAACCATTCCATTGTAGATTTTGCTTTTGTTTGGGATCATTGTCTTGTTGGAAGATAAATCTCCGTCCTAGTCTCAAGTCTTTTGCAGACTCCAACAGGTTTTCATCCAGAATGGTCCTGTATTTGGCTCCATCCATCTTCCCATCAATTTTAACCATCTTCCCTGTCCCTGCTGATGAAAAGCAGGCCCAAACCATGATGCTGCCTCCACCATGTTTGACAGTGGGGATGGTATGTTCAGGGTGATGAGCTGTGTTGCTTTTACGCCAAACATATCGTTTTGCATTGTTTCCAAAAAGTTTGATTTTGGTTTCATCTGACCAGAGCACCTTCTTCCACATGTTTGGCGTGTCTCCCAGGTGGCTTGTGGCAAACTGTAAACGAGACTTTTTATGGATATCTTTGAGAAATGGCTTTCTTCTTGCCACTCTTCCATAAAGGCCAGATTTGTGAAGTGTTGGACTGATTGTTGTCCTATGGACAGACTCTCCCACCTCAGCTGTAGATCTCTGCAGTTCATCCAGAGTGATCATGGGCCTCTTGGCTGCATCTCTGATCAGTCTTCTCCTTGTTTGAGATGAAAGTTTAGAGGAACGTCCGGGTCTTGGTAGATTTGCAGTGGTCTGATACTCCTTCCATTTCAATAGGATCGCTTGCACAGTGCTCCTTGGGATGTTTAAAGCTTGGGAAATCTTTTGGTATCCAAATCCGGCTTTAAACTTCTCCACAACAGTATCACGGACCTGCCTGGTGTGTTTCTTGGTCTTCATGATGCAGAACCCTGAGACTATCACAGAGCAGGTGCATTTATACGGAGACTTGATTACACACAGGTGGATTCTATCTATCTTCATCAGTCATTTAGGACAACATTGGATCATTCAGAGATCCTCAATCAACTTCTGGAGTGAGTTTTCTGAACTGAAAGTAAATGGGCTTAATAACTTTGCACGCCCCATTTTTCAGTTTTATTATTACAAAAAAAGTTTAAATGATCCAATAAATTTCGTTCCACTTCACAATTGTGACCCACTTCTTCACCAAAAATTTAAAATGTTATATCTTTTTGTTTGAAGCCTGAAATGTGGCAAAAGGTTGAAAAGTTCCAGGGGGCCGAATACTTTCGCAAGGCACTGTATACAACACAGTACACTAATTTTTTAACATGTTTTTACTTTTAGAATATTTTACTCACCCTGCCGTATTGCTGCACGGATCTCAGTAAGCCGCTCTGGGCACTTAAACTTCAGATCGGACCATTTCCGCTGGATCTGGCCCAGGGTCTGCACAGTGTTGAAACGATGGCGCAAGCCTCGGATCACCTGCTGGATCACCTCCTTTTTATGCTGGTTTGGGTGGCGATGTGTGCCATTGTAATCTTTGCGGTCCATCAGCTGGATCATGTATTTCAGCTCTCCAAAGCTAAATGCTGAGGATCGCCTGTATGCCATTTTCCAAATTTCGCTCTGCCGCGGAGGAGTGCACACCGCGGCCTAGCGTCGTGCGTGCCTGCCTATTACACAATCGCTAGACAATAGTACGCTGAGGATTCGTAGACAATTTGTACGCCCATGCGTACATGTTCAAAGAAGTTGCGTACCTTTACAAAATGGAACGTTCGTTATTAGTGCAAAACACCACATAATAACGTATGATTTGTATGCAGATTCCCCGAATAGATTCGTCAAAGGTACGAATCTTATAAAAAGTTTGTTGAATATTTGGCAAAGCGAATTTTGGATGATTCACTCATCTCTAGTTGCACACCTTACTCTGACCAGGGCAGGTTGTAGGAGGTTGATATATTCAGTAGTTGAATATGTCCCAATTTACTAAGAGGCCCCTTAGGGTGGTAAACCCAGGAGCAAACTAAAACCAACCTAAACCTAAAACCACCCAACTTTATATAGTGGCATTATTTGTGAATTGCATTGTGGCATTATGTAGGAACTATATGACAGTATTATGGAGGCACCCGAAATAACATTTAAATACTGCATATTATTTGGGCAGTTTTGGTGGCTTTATGTAAGCTGTACACGACAATATTATTTTGCCATTATATGGATGTGTGATACCATCATGTTCACTGAATTTCCAAATAAAACTGTCTAAAAATTAGCAAGTGGGCCCAAATTTGTTTCTTGCTCAGGGCTTAAAGGAAAATATGGTAACACATCCTTTTTTTCATCTTGCCTGAGCTGTTCGTAACAGCATTTACACAGCATAAAAAAAAAATTGCTTTATGGCAGCCCCATGGGCCATAGACACAATGGTCAGGATGGGACCCTATTGAGAGTTTTCTAGGCATGCTCTGTGACCTGTGCAGAAGTCATTGTACAAGGAAAGAATAGATAAGCTCTGACAATCACCTATTGTGAATGCTGGATCCTGTCTTATCCATATACAGAGGTGATATCATTACAGGCAGGATTAGAATGACAGATAAGCAGATAACTGCAGTAAAGTGATCCGTACAGGCCAAGAGGTGGCGCCAATTATTAGACATAGTGGCCAGTTTAAAAAAAATGCAGGATTTTTTGTTTTAATTTAAATATAAAAACTGACATAGAATATTAAAAATAACATCATCAAACATTATTTAAATATATGTTAAACATAATAAGTGATTTAAACAGCAGGTCATTTTCTGATGACACATTCCCTTTAAAGCTTTTTTGCAGAGGAGCTGGTAAGGCAGCTGTTCACTGTGCAGACGGTCTGGGGCTCAAATATCACAGAAACTGATAAAATAATCATTAAGGGCTTTTATAATATCTTCCTTATCTCTCAGTTGATATTAAATAAAGAAAAATGATGAGTATCAGAAGGATATTGGTCATCTTAGCAAGACAATTATGAGGCAAGAACAATGAAATGTGCATCTTGGCTTAACTCCACAGGCTCCTTAGCTGTCCTGCAGCTCTTGCCAACACATTTTAGAAACTGTCGCCATTTTTCTTTTTGCAGCACTTTGAATCAGGTGAACACAATTCCTATTCTTCAGACAGGACTACTGTATACTTTTACTTGCAATGCACAGAGAAATGCCATAACTTTATTCAGTTTTAGTTGCTATGTTCCAATTGCTATACTGCTTGGATACTATAGGAAAATGCGTCAGCGTTGGTGGCCAGGAACGTGACAGCGTGCCTAGGCTAGCGCTTTTACATACAGTGTGCAAGCAGGGGCACGGCTGCTGGACTGCAGGGTGGTCGTAACTCCTCCAATCAAGCAGTGTATAATGTGATGATTTTACATCACACTATACACTGCTTGTTTCCAGGGGTTACGACCACCCTGCAGTCCAGCAGCGGTGGCTATGCTTGCACAGTGTAGGTAAAAGCGCCAACCTAGGCACGCAGGTCAAGCCAGCAAAAACGGCAATATGGACAATCACAATACATTACATTGCCTTGTATTAAAGGGGTTCAGTTCTGAACCTGGACATATCCCTTTCTTCCCTCACTCAGCTGCTCTGACATGAGCATCAGCACATTTCATGCTCTGATGCTCTCCCTTGCCCTGCTCTGTATCACGCAGGACAAGGGTTTTCTTGTTTACATGTTTATACTGCTAGGCAGAGGCTTCCCAGGGCAAGGGCTATTTCTGCAGATCCGTTATTTACTGGGTCTCTGCTAGGTGGAAGCTTCCACCTAGCAGTGAGCCTAGTGGTGTCACCAGCACTAATTGGCAGGCTTTAGTGCTGCCATAGCTGTTTTACAGGCTTTGGCAGCAATAAAGCCTGCCCATTAGTGCCGGTGACACCATTGGACTCGCTGCTAGGCGGGAGCCTCTATCTAGCAGTGACCTGGTACGTCACCGAATCTGCAGAAAAAGCCCTTTCCCTGCACGATTCAGTTCAGGGCAATGAAGATAATTGGAGCATGAAATGCTGCGATGCTCATGTCAGAGCGGCTGAGTGGGGGAAGAAGGGATATGTTCGGGTTCAGCTCTGAATCCTGTCAGCCCCTTGAACGTTATCTACATGATAAATTACATTTGCTGAAGTGAGACAACTCCTTAAAATACGGTTCTGCATTTTACAGCTAAGATGAACATAGCTTATATTAAAGCTTATATACCTCTAGTTAGTATAGAAAGCTTTTGCCTTCTCAGATTAATTATTTAGAACATAGGTGTCAAGAGCAATGACACAGGTAGACATTGAGCAAAGTAAAGTGAGGATTAAACGTCTTGAAATGGTAGGTTTATAAAAACAAAGAGTGACAGGTCTATCTTTTATGTAGCTCTTTATGGGCAGTTGAAGAATAACGTAAGACAGAAAAACCATTGATGTCAGCACTTTTAAGTAAACCAGATGGGAAGGAAAACAAGTGTCTCCTTTACAAAATCAAACCCATTCTTCAAAGCAAAAATAACTGGTTATCGAAGAAAACAGAATTGTGCTTTAAAAAGTTGAAGGGAAAAAGGTAAGAGAACCAGTTACTAGCTGGATACACACAATCACAAAATTTATGAATTCGTCATTGACAACCTGAAGCTAGAAGACATGTCATCGTGGACAGACTCTCATATGTTTTGTAGCATATACTGTGTAAAAATATATATATATATATTTTGGGGAGCTGTATCACAAATTGTGCCACATATGGGAAGAGAATATATGCATTTTGGGGTGTACCAGGGAGGAACAGGAATTGACATAAACTGTCCATAAATAGTGATGAGCAAGCATGCTCCGCCGAACTCGCTGTTTGGCCGAGCATGCTTGCGCTCGGGTCCACTCAGTGTTCGGCCGAACACCGGGTGTACTCGAGCGCCATGCTCGAGTCCCATTCCCTGAACGCTAATTAATTAGCGTGCGGGGAGGGATGGCATTCAGTGTAATGCCTGTAGCCATCTTAGCTACTGGCATTACACTGACTGGCTGGGCGGGAACACGCCATCGGGTGCTATATAGCACCCGATGATGCCTTCCCGGCCAATGTTAGTCAGGGAGAGCTGCCGCAAGGAGGGATAGATAGTGTAGGGAGAGAAATGGCTAGGCAGGGATAGATTTTATTTTAAAAACAAATAAAAGTCCTTTTGAGGGCTATTGGAACATTTGGGGCATTTTTTTATTTTACTTGGGGAACCTTTTTAAACCAGGCACCCCCCGCTCTTCCGAGCGGGGGTGCCTGGTTTAGTCGCATTGACTTACATTATGCTCGGCCGAGTACTCGAGCACCCCCTAGTGCTCGGCCAGAGCACCCGAGCATACAAGCACCCAGGTGCCCGATCGACACTATCCATAAACACTTGGCATTCAAGTGTTAAGCATTAGAGATGAGCGAGCATGCTCGGAATGGCACTCGAGCATGCTCTGCTGAGCATGCTCGCTCATCTCTTTTAAGCATACAAAAGCTTTGTTAAAATTAGTTTAACATATGGAGTTTAGGTTTAACTTTGCTTTGTAACATGAAGTTCTCTTAAAGATAGCAGCATTCTTGTGTTCTTATTTCTGCAAAATGCAATACTGTTATGTGCCAGCGGATTAACATTGCATATCTTAAAGGAGTTATTCCACACATTTAAAACTCTTTCTTTTACTCTTATTTGGAGGACTTTTTTCCCTTTTATGTGAGTGGGCAGCAGCTCCTCAAGCACCGACATTTACCAGTATGCATTGTTATTGGTTCTGAGAGGTTGATCCCCCACCACTTTAACCTCTGCAGCAAATTGGCTAATTGGGCACAATTTGGCCATTTTCACTTAGGGATGTACTCACTTTTGTTGCCAGCAGTTTAGACATTAATGGCTGTGTGTCAAGTTAGTTCGAGGGCACGCCCAATTTACACTGTTATACAAGCTGTACACTGACTACTTTACAGTGTATCAAAGTGTCATATCTTCAGTATTGTCCAATGTAAAGACAGAATAAAATATTTACAAAAATGCGAGGGGTGTACTGAATTAAATTGAATGTATTTACTCTTGAGAACAGACATCTAAGGGGGGGGGGGGGCATGATTAACCTATACAAATATATAAATGGGCCATACAATATGGTGAAAAGCTGTCAAATGTCAAATTTCCATGTCAAATGCCCTCAAAGGACAAGGGGGCACTGCCTCAGACTGGAGAAGAAAAAGTTCAGTCTCCAGAAGTGTCAAAGCTTCTTTACCGTGAGAACTGGGAATCTATGAAATACTGTAGACTTCCTCAGGATGTCATGCAAGTCAAAAACACGTCCTTCTCTGAAATCTGCTGTGTCACGCAGATATTGAAAATGTTTGCGCTCTTTTAATTGCGCAGGATGTGGTCACAGCAGGAACAGTGGACAGTTTTAAAATGGGTTTACTGTAGATGAATTCTTAAAAGTAAACAACATTAATGCTTATAAAAACGTTTAGAAATCTAAGTCTCAGTCTTTTCAGGAATTTCTACCTTAAGCGTTTCTAAAGGATTTGAAAAACATCTGAAAAATTCCTGTTTGAAGTATATGAGAGAGAATAAACCCCTAAAAAAATAGCCACAAAAGATTGTAAACAATTTTTGGGAGTAGTGCGGAAACCAAAGTTCCTTGAGTTCCACACAAACATGGGAAAACATTCAAACTTCTCAACTAACACCTAAGACACCAGGGCCTCCTGTATATATCACCCAAATCTAGATTTTCAGTGTCAATTCTACGATTTTCTGAGAATTGTTACTTCCTACTTTATGTAATATTTTATTCAAGCAAGACCTTGCAGACTTCATTTCTAATTCATCTGAATACCCCACCACTCCAGCATTATTTATACAGACACCAGACAGAAGGACATAGACAGGAAAGCATGTACCACGTGCATACACTAACATATCCTGCAAACCCGAGTTGCAAACATTAAAATTCTGTGGAATACAGTTAAAAATAAGAAACGACAAAAAAGAATTACAGTATATAGCGAAAGGAGAGCAGGATCATTTATGAATGCGGCAAATACTGCACAGAGGTGAAGAGGTCACCAAACTCTGGAAATGAATAGTTGATTGCAAAGATAGAAGCACAAATCTAGAAGAATCTTTATGATTAGCTACTAGAAGGAACTGGAAATTGCATCAAGAAGAAAAAAAATACATAAGATTCGGTATAGAAGAAAGAAATCAATGGTAGAGAGGTAGAGAGATTTCAGCAAATCACAACCATTGATTGAAAAGCTTGATGACAATTGAGGAAGGCAATGTAGAGAAGTGTGATTTGTTATTTATATGCTAATTAATAAAACAGACGTCAGTGGATTGGAGATCAGAGTTACTTTCCATTTAGCATGTAAAACATAGGTGTGCATAAATAGCAATGTATCGATAGCAGTCACAAGAAATGCAACCGGGTCTGGGCCTCAAGGTCCCCAGGCATGCATCAATTTCAAGAATATAACCATTTGGCCCCTACACCGCCATATACTGTGCTGGCTGCAGAGGATGGAAACAAGCAGACAACAGGCAGGAGTGATGATGTCAGCATATTGCACCTTCTGCTCCAAGCCATGAACAGCAAGTAAAAAGTAAATGAGTTGATAGTTAATGGTAACATGGTTAGGTCATTTTTTTTTTATCTGGTAATTAATGGTAATTAATATTGATGACCTATCCTCTGGTCGGTGGGGGTCTGACACCTGGTACCCCACCAATCAGCTGTCAGTGCTGCAGCCTCTTCCTAGGCCATGTGATGTTACTGTACATTGGTCACGTGCACATGACCATATGTATTTTGTGGATTATAGTGTACAGGCGGCACTCCGTTTAGGTAGTGGTGCACGTGTCTGTGGATGGCGTCCAAGATAATATTACGAAGAAAAGACCGGCACTCGCTGAGATTTCTTTATAGAAGATGCTGCTTTATTGCCACATTAATAGTGACGCGTTTTGGCACTAACCGTGCCTTCTTCAGACATAATAATAATTATATCTGAAGAAGGCACGGTTAGTGCCGAAACGCGTCACTATTAATGTGGCAATAAAGCGGCATCTTCTCTAAAGAAATCTCAGCGAGTTCCGATCTTTTCTTCATATGTATTTTGTGGTCAGCAAAAACAGATCTGCAAAAAATACGGATGACGTCTGTGTGTATTCTGTATTTTGCGGAACAGAAAAGCTTGCCCCTAATAGACAGTCCTATTCTGGTCCGTAAAGCAGACAATAATAGGATATGTTCTATAGTTTTGTGGAACGGACATAAGGAAACGGAATGCACACGGAGTAACTTAGTTTTTTGGGGACTTATTGAAATTAATGGATCCGCTTACGGTCCGCAAAAAAAACCGGAATGGACATGGAAAGAAAATAATACGTTTGTGTGCATGAGCCCTAATTGTAACAAATAAGGGATGAAAGGGAGATAAAGGGGGCATAGACTGATATATTACTCTTGTAAGGGACACAAAGGGGACTTCATTATTGTATGATGGCCAAAGGGGTCACACTATTAACTACTGTGTGTTGCAACAAAGGGGGAGAATATTGAATGGGAGCACAAATTATATATTGATGATAGGGCACAAAGAAGGGGGATTGTTTATATGTAGGGGTATTATTATTGTGTGGCAGTGGCGGACATACCGTCTGTGCAGCCGGTTCAGCTGCACAGGGGCCCAGGACGAGTGGGGGGCCCTTCTTGCAGGTGGCATTAGGAGATGAGCGCTTCCACTGTGGAAGCGCTCATCTCTATATTCATCTGTATCGCCGTCCTCAGGACAGCAATACAGATAGATGCTGCAGGGCAGGGGAGGGAGAGGCGTCTCCCTTCCTCATTTATCTGATAGGCTGCAGGCTGCAGATGATGTTATCGCGCTGCCTGAGCCATACAGCGGGACACAGGCCGGAAGAGGCCTGCATCGCATCGCTGCCAGCTCCATGGAGGTAAGTATAAGTCTTTGTTTTTTTAATTTTTACAATATGCTAAGGGCCCTGGCGCATAGTGGGGGACCTATGGAGGGGGAGGAGCACTATGGGGGCAATATATATATATACTGGCACACAGTGGGGGACCTAAGGAGGGGGAGGAGCAGTATGGGGGTCACTTTTTTGTGTACTGACATATATGAGGGGGCACTATGGAGCGGGAGGAACAATATGGGGGCTCTTTTATATACCCTGCACACATGAGGGCACTATGGCAGTGGAGGAGCACTATAGGGGCCCTATTTTATATACTGGTACACATGGGGAGCACTATGGAGGGGGAGGAGCACTATAAGGGTCTCTATTTTATACACTGGTACACATGGGGGGCACTATGGAGGTGGAGGAGCAATATAGGGGGCCTTATTTTATATACCAGCAAACATGGGGGGCACTATGGAGGTGGAGGAGCGCTATGGGGGACACTATTTTATGTACTGGCACACATGGGGGCACTATGGAGGGGGTGGACTACTATAGGGGTCATATTTCATATACTGGCACACATGGGCAGCACTATGGAGGGGGAGGAACACTATGGTGGGCCCTATTTTATATACTGGCACACATAGGGCACTATCCTATATACTGGCACACATGAGGGGCATTATGGGGGCCCTATCTTATATACTGGCACACATTAGGGGCACTATGGAGAAGGGGGAGCAGAGCACTATGGGGGCATCTACTGGGGCCCTATCATATACTGGCATTCATGGGGGCACTATGGAGGGGGAGGAGCACTATAGAGGCCCTATCTTATATACTGGCACATACGGAGGGCACTATGTAGAAAGGGAGGAGAGGAGCACTATTGGGGTCATTATACTGGCACAAATTATGGGGACATTTTATACTGGCACCTTATGTCAGGCACCATGGGGACAAGGGGAGGAGCACTGGGGGCACTACATAGGAGCATTTTATACTGGCGCAAATTATAGAGAACTATGCGGCTCAACTGGGGGCACTAAGATGTTTTTTTTGGCACACATTATGAGGGCATTATGGAGATATTGGCTGTACTGGTGGCACAAATTTTTTCTATTGGAACTTTGGGGAGCACTATTACTGTGGGGGGCATCAGCTTAGCAGAGTTATTTTTGGGGAACATTTTGGTTACACTTTAGTGTCATGGACACTTTTATGAGTGCAGTTATTTTTTAGAGCACTGTGTGCCAATAATTACTGAAGGAAGTACTATCTGTGGAGCACAGTGTTTCAGTATTGGGGAGTGGCAGGATGGGGCATTCAAGAAGGTGGGAGAATGATGGAAAAGTAGGAAACTAAGATGTCTGTCAAACTCAGCAGAGAGAAGAGGTGGCTGAAAGAAATCATCATGGTGGTCTGGTCTGAAAGGAGAAGATGAGGACAGAGAACATCTACATCTAAGGAGACGTCACTGGATGTAAGAGGTATGTGGCGCTGTATTAGGCTACTTTCACATCTGAGTTAGTGATTCTGGCAGGCTGTTCTAGCAGAGAACAGTCTGTTGGAATTCACCGGCTCCGGCACTGCTGGATGTACAATGCCCACCGGCCCCATTAACTATAATGGGTCCGGCAGAGATCCGGCCACAATCTGGCAAAAATGCAGAGAATCAGCGGGACAATTCCTTGCATTTTCTGCCGGATCAGGTGGCTGGAGCGTAGTGCTACAGATGTGAAAGTAACTTTACCCTGTATGTTTTGCAAGTTTCGTATTGCTGTATGTAATATTAGGACACCATAGGTTCGGTTGTGAATTTGGTTTGGGGGGTGGGGGACCCAGGCACATCTTTGCAAAAGGGGCCCTCTGCTCTGTGTCCGCCCCTGCTGTGTGGAGATACAAAAGGAGTACCATTATGCTGTGGGACACAAAGGGGGTATTGTTATGACATAAGAGGTGATTCTTTATATTTTGTACAAGTTGCAGCTTTTCACAAACTCTTTTTGTGTTCCTCAGTGTTATTTAAAGGGAGTCTCTCACCTCATTTTCACCTATATAGCTAACAGCAGTGCCCCACAGAAGATTGCATACACATCTCAGACATACCTGTGTGCACTGTGTGTGTGTATTCCTCGTTCAGAAAAAGCACTTTTATTCTGCAGGAAAACAGCTCCCAAGTGCCCGGATCTGCTGCTGCTGCAAACCAGACTGGAGGGGGGAGGGCAGCTTTAGCTGCTCATATCTTGGGATTAGTAGCAGATAGATCAATGACCTCCTTTGAAAGCTGACATTCCAAGCTTTAAAATGATACCAAAATCATAGCATTATACCCAGTATATCAGAAGATATAGCTGTTAGAAATCGAGTCGGGAGAGAAAGCTGTTTTTACTTTCACTTTCAGCCGGGCACTTGGGAGCTGTTTTCCTGCAGAATAAAAGTGCTTTTTCTTGACATGTAATACAGACACACAGTGCACACAGGTATGTCTGGGATGTGTATGCAATCTTCTGTGGAGCAGTGCTGTTAGTTATATAGGTGAAAATTAGGTGACAGACTCCCTTTAAGGAAAATATTTTTCTAATCAAACTGGATACATGATGTGATATGTTTACAACGGTCTTGTCAGCATTGTACCTTCCTTATGAAATAAACATAAAGTAGAATTGGCTTAGTTCTCCACAGCAGCCAATCAGATCCCAACTTTCATTTTTGACAGCTCCCCCAAATCTCCCCCAAAATCCATTCTGTATGCCCTTTAGACAATGCGCACCAAATTGTCTTTTAGGGGAGGTAAGGGTCCTGAAATCATTCTTCATCAGATGCAGTTTTTGCTTGCAGGAAGCTCAGCCAGAAATGAATATGTGTATGTCACATAACGCTCACTAATATAACTATCAGCGATGGCCATCAGAACATTGTAAATGCATTATAACCATCTCTTTATGTCATCTGGTGTTTATTCCATGTCCAGGAAAAGCACTTTTATTCCTATGAAAAATGGCTCCCAAGTGCCCAGCGGGAAGGCTTTCCTTTTCAAAGCAAGGCTTTCCCTGTGTAGTCGTGACATCAAGGGAGAGAAAGCCTTGGGAGGAGAGTCTTCTTTTTTGTGTTCAGGGGCAAAGGTCCGTAGCAGGCGTTCCTTTTCAAAGAGCCCAAGCCCGCCGCCCTTCCCGCTCTCTGCTTCTCCCCTAACCTCCCAAGGCTTTCTCTCCCTTGATGTCACGACTACACAGGGGAAGCCTTGCTTTGAAAAGGAAAGCCTTCCCGCTGGGCACTTGGGAGCCATTTTTCATAGGAATACAAGTGCTTTTCCTGGACATGGAATGAACACCAGATGACATAAAGGTATGGTTAAAATTAGGGATGAGTGAAGCGAGTATTGTCTACATACAGTATTAAAATGTACTGCCACTGTCTCCTGTGGAAAACCACTGTAAAACATGGAACCAAACTAGGATCCAGTTAAGACTGGTACTTTGGGTTCAGTTTTAAAGTGGTTTCTCACTTTAAAAATCAACTGCCGACATCGTCACAGAGCATTATATTGATTTATGATGCTATGTCACCCTTAGAGGTCTGGAATGTATTGGATAACAGTGACATAATGCTGTAAATGTTATCCAATACATTCCAGCACTGTAAGAGTTACATAGCATCAAAAATCAATATAATGCTATGCAACCCCCTCAGTGCTGGGAGGTCAGGACAGGAGCTCTCCCTGACACACACTGCAAGTCCTTATTTTCCAGAAGCAGTGCCACTCTTTTAAATGGGCTGGACATGGCAATACAGCTTAACTCCATTTAAAGGGATTGTCTGACCTTGGAGCCTACAATACCTATGCTACGGACCAGGAGCGTAGCTAAAGGCTCATGGGCCCTGGTGCAAGAGTTCAGCTTGGGCCCCCCTCCTCTTATGCTCTGTGTGTCTTCTTATGCGTTACAAGGGCTTTTGGGCCCCCTCAGGCTCCTGGACCCGGTAGCGACTGCTACCCCTGTACCCCCTATAGCTACGCCCCTGCTATGGACCTTTGCCCCTGAACACAAAAAAGAAGACTCTCCTGTCCACATTTCCACTGCTGCTTCATTCCCGGACGCATCCTGATCTGCTGGCTAAAATGACCACCACAGCCAATTAAAGGTTTGAACGATACATAAGTGCTGTGACATAGTGTTCAAGATGCTGTGACCACTGAGGCCTGTGATTGGCTGCAGCAGTAACAAGACTCAGCTGCTTCCTGACCCTGTGGGGACCTGAAGCGGCCAGGAATGGGACCGTGGACAGGTGAGTCTTCTTTTTAGAGTCTTCTTTTTTATGCTCAGGGGTATAGGTCTACAGCATAAGGGTTTTTTGCTCCAAAGCCAGAAAACCCCTTTGAGTAAATGGGCCTGAGCTGCAATACCAAACACAGCCACTAGACAAGATTGGTGCAGTTTCTAAAAAAAATAGGCCTTTTTGTAATTTTTTTAAATATTATATTCCATAAACAGGTAAAATTGCCTTATTTAGTGCTATACGCTGATAAATCACAGAAAATGAAATCAAATTTTTGATGGCAAATAAGTTCAAAAAATTAAGTGCCATGAGTGCACCTGCCAAGTACTGTACCTGCAGGGAAAGCAGATGTATTCTCAGAAAGTCTGACAGATATATATGTCTGCAGTGGAAGAGAATCTGTATCACAATCTTATAGCTGCGTATCGGTAAAGGAAATAAGTTGTGAGAAATAATCTTTTTGTAGTCTTCCAATTTTTTCTTGAATTTGTATCAAAATACATTATTAGAGATAATGTTTCAAGCAAAAATATTTTAGCACCAACACATTTCTTTGGAGGATGCTAGGGAGATTTACTTCTAATTTGCATATCATCAAGTAGTATAATAAAAATGAAATTGTGTTTTTGGCGGTGTAATTACTTTAGCTGTGATATCTTATAAATCAGGCTTAAAAGATATTCTAATCCTCATACAAATAACCTTTGTCTCAGTGGAGGGCTGGCCGCTAATGGCATTCGGAGTGTATTTGTTGTGTTTGTATTTGTGTATCTGCTGTGTGTGTTTATTCATCTTTTGTTTGCCTTATGAGTTACTGGGTTTTATTATGGCTTTTTGCAGTTTATAGAACAATTTCCTCTCAGTTTCACTGTCATCCAATACCCTAAGAGCAATGTAAGGCCAATGAAAGAAATACTGAGACAATTTTGTATTTTAGACTGTGTAGCAGAAAATGCAAGGACAAGTTTGGAGTTCTTGGTGATAAGGGGCTCCAAATTGAACTGGGTCACCTGCTTTGTTTGAAACAGGTATAAAATCCCTGCTGATATATTTTTATAGCTACTATTGAGTTCAATGCTAGCTGTAAGAATACATATTCAGTTTCCCTCCCCCTGGTGGTGGCTATGTGCAGTCAAAATGTTATGCATTGAAACAAAGGATTTCCTCAGAAAAATCAAGATTTTGTTTACAACTCTGAACATACAACAGAGATCAGAAATGTTCATGATCTTTGCCTTTAGACATTAAATTTGGCATTACATATCTGTTCTTTTTACCTTTCCTCTTGCTTAACCAGGAACAAACTGGGAACTTAAAGGCTATGTACACCTTTGGTTGCTTATTTTGAGCTAAAAATATTTTTTTCAATTGGTCTTTATTAAAAATGTTGAGTTGTTTTCCCTTCACAGCTTTGAGTTTATCTACTAGCAGGATCTGTATTTTCTCTCTGCTCCGTCAGGCAGGGAGCTGACAGGCTCCTTATCTCTGATCTCTGACCTAATAAACACTCATTAAAGCTCAATTCTCAAATGTCACCAAAGGTGTACATAGCTTTTAAAGTGGTCCTGGAAAAAAACAAAACTAAAGTTGAAAAATTAAATTTTGCAATACCATAGTGAAGCACCAAAAACCACTCCAGCAGAACTAAATACAACAGATCAATACATAATACTGCTGCCCCCACCGCAGTATTCAACTGTATCACTGTTCTGAGGATCACAATGTATTTGAATTCAGGAGGGCACCTGGGGCTACTGGCCAGGGGTATAAGTACCTAACGCTCCTAGCATTTATTAACGCTGAGAGCTTGAAATTGTCATGTACCCAGCCGGTGGCCATGGGAAGGACTTAGATGGCCCCTAAGCCTTGTGTAGGGTCTATGGCTAGTCCAACCCTGTGCTTAACATATACTCTGTAATACTCTGTCATGAGATGTGTTTCTACATATGTGTCTATGTGTGGCCACCAGTAATTGTGTTGTGGATTACAGCCTGTCATGAATTTTGTTAGCATGTTGCCATATTGTATTGAATTTGTTCAATGAAAAAGTGGAGCCCTTAACCGAATTTGAGCAAAAGTGGACATATCAGTGCCTAACAGAGAAATGTCCTCAGATTAAAAAGGGCACTAGCACTGGCTTAGTTATCCATAGCAAGCAATCAGATTCCACCTTTTTTTTCAGAGCTCCTTTGGAAAATGAAAGGTAGAATCTGACTGGTTGTTATGTGCAACTCAGCCGATTATCCTTTACACAAGTTTTGATAAATTTCTCCCAATGCTATTACAGTCCAGTCAACACCAGGGTTGGATTTGGCATTTCTGGGAACCCAAGCAAAGCTATGTCTGGAGGGCCTTATCGCACTGCTAAGTTCCACTCCCATTGGACCACTAAGCCCCACTCTCAGCATTGCAGTGCTCCCTGGGCACTTCTGCTACTGTTCCCTTGGGCCCCTGTACAGCTGAACCAGATGTTTGCCCCTTTAGACAATTTTTATCTCTTGGGCCCCAAGCATTTGCTTGGGACAGACATCATTTTACAGTTTAAATAGTTGGGTTATCTTCACAAAAGTAGATTAACTTTGTAGATATCAGCTACTAAGCCTTATCCTATATCATAGTCCAGGGCTGAATTCACAATTCTGCAGACTTCAGAGCTGAGTATTAAAGTTTCAGAGGTTTTCTCTGTGTAGGAACCATACAGTAATATTATGTAGGAGAAAAATATGCCCCACCTCAAATTGTCCCACCAAAATGAATACGTTTAGGAAAAATTCGATTTGCCACAAAGCCAAATTTTCTCGGGCTTAGTGGTAACAAATCAATTTTTCCTAAAATGGTGGCTGACAAAAAAATTATACTCACCCCATCCACAGAGGCTGTCCATTCTGTTTTGATTGAATAAAACCCGCCACCACATTATCACGCTCATGGCACGAGGTGACATCATCAATGATGACAGGGTTTTCTTCAATCAAGACAGGAGTGGGAGGCCTCTTCGCTCATCACTTAAAGAAGAACTCCCGCAAAAATTTTATTCCATGTCCTGCTAGAAATGTACATGATGTAATCTGTAGTGAATGTCATTTTCTTACCAGTAGCTGAATTTTTGAGTTATATCATCCTGAAGTTTCTTATCTGTGTCATGTGACTAGGAATTAGACCCATCAACTCACACAGCACCTTGTGTGGACAGGAAGTCTATTTCTCTATGCATTCCTATGGGAGCCTCACTTTCAGTCTCATAGGAATGAATAGAGAAGTGACTGGCTTGCTGTCCTGGGTCAGTTGGAGGTCAGGGAGTTGGTCACATGACCCAGCTACAATAAGAAGAGAGTGGAAACTCTCAATTTCAGCCTCTGATAAGAAAATGACATTCACTACAGATTATATCATGCACCTTTCTAACAAGTCAGAGAATAAAAATTTTTGCGGAAGTTCTTCTTTAAGATCACTTCAGCCGTCAACAACCAGTAGAACTGTATGTAGCGCTCTGGAATGTAATACAGGATGAAAATTTGTATCAATATAGAAATTAATTTATAAATGAATTAAGTTCTTTATGTAGACTGTTTCTTTAGATAAATTATAAAATATTTTCAACACGTGTCAAATTTGTAAGGTTATAATATCTAACATTACCAATTCTTTAGAATTCTTTTGAAAATCACAGCTCTCCGATCTCTCCAATTATAGAGAGAACATTATGACATGATCTCCAGGTAATCAAATCACTGCATATGTTAATTGACAGGATTTGTAATGGGCTTCACTTCTCTGTGGATCAGCCTTCGGGAGCCTGACTGTAGACATCTGAGCCATCTGTGCTCCTGCTCATTCTCTTTTCATTCTCTCTCATTGCCCTCTTGCTGTACCAAGTAAGTTGCATGAGCAAACATAATTTTACCTTCACTGTGTGACTGAGCAGAAGGTATAAAGGAAATTGAGAGAAAATTGCTAGTATGGAGTGTTAGTGCCAAGTAAAGCTCTAAAACAGCTCATTGCCTGAGGAGTGTGAGGTATACAGCTGCCGCTTATCATGTCTTGTGCTATCATGCACTGTGAAGATTTTTTATTTTATTGTCTTGGTTTCTGTATAGCTATGAGTCATGATATAACAGAGTTGTGTGTGATAGGGTTGACTATGTGATGTGTGTCAGATCTCTAATACCCTTACAAGAAAAGTCCAGAATCATCCTCATGGGTCATAAAGAATGTAGACAGGAAAGGTATAGCACACTTTGCTGATGCAAAAGACGTTGAAATAGTAATATTTTTTTCACACAGCACATATGAGCATGCTTGAAAGAGTTGTGTCATGTCAGGATATATAGCAGATGACATATCCTCAGGGGAAGTCATCAGTATAAGATTGATATGTGTCTGATTCCCATCAGCTGTTTGAAGAAGTCAAAACCCTCATGCCAGTATTCCATGTTCTCCACTCTATTGAGGAGAACATTTTCATAATCTACCATTGACTCAAAGAAGTGCAGCAGCTTCTTTGTTGAACAGGGCCCCCCGCACACCACAACCAATTATATCTTCTTACATGTCTATTACTGCAACTCACTAACTAATTATGATTTGTAGGCTAAAAGCCGCAATGTTTTGCTAACCAAAAACAGTAATAATACACTTAAGTCACAATAATACACTTAAGGCGTATGTCTGGTGTAGAATGTGGCACAAAGGTCCAGTGCAACGCAATCTGCGACTTTCCCTGCAAACTTTTCAGGTCTAAAAAAATGGGCATGGTGTGGGCAGAGTAGAGGATGGGCTGGGATGGTTTTAGGCATAGAAATGAGTACGCTGAAGTTATGTAGAGGCAAGCGGAGTTATGTAGAGGCTGGCAGATCCACTGTCAGTTATAGGGGATATTAAGACTGGTGTCTAAAACACTGGTCTTAATAAATGACCCCTTAGTGATTATCTTTTAAAGGGGTTATCCAAGCTCCTGATATTGATGACCTATTCTCAGGATACATCATTAATATCTGATCAGTAGGCATCTGATACCCTCCAGGCCCACCAATCTGATGTCCCCTGCAGACTCTTGTGCCAGAGCTAGCACTATGAATGGAGCCAGAAGCACAGCTCAGTTGAAAGTATAGTGCTGTGTTACTGCAGCTTAGCTCCATTGAAGTGAATGACAGCTGCAGTAACCCAGCATGACCACCAAACTTTCAATAGAGCATTTCTTCCTGTTCCATTCAGAGTGCCAGCTGTAGCACTGGAGGCTGCAGGCAACTGCTGATCAATCAAGAATATGTGGCTGTTGGGCCACCACTTATTGGATATTGATGATCTATTCTCAGGATAGGTCACCAGTATCAGGAGTCTAGAAAACCCCTTTTAATTGATATCTGAAATCCAAAGTGAGCAAGAATACGCTGACAACTGTGGTAAGGTGTACGGTGTCCTGGAAGGTGTCTATATTTCACCCAGAGATAAATGAAATCCAGAAAGTCACAGTGGTTTCAGCAAAGTATAGTTTGCTGAGACAGGTTTGTTTAGATTATGTTCTGGGCTGGATTTCTTTGGACTGGTGGGTAGGTTTGGCAGTGGGACCTAACCAGGGGCGCACCTACAGGGGGGGTCCAGCGGGTCTGGACCCCCCTAGAACCATAAAGAAATTTTTTTTTTTTTTTAATACCTCAGGGCCGCACCGCAATCGCCACAGGCGGCGCGGCCCTGGTTCGTTTTGCGGGCGGCAGCAGCGCTAAAGAGGAGAGGGGAGAGAGGTTTTTCTCCTACCTCTCCTCTGCGCTGCTGTAATGTCGTATCTGATTGGTGGAGAAGCAGAGGGCGGAAGCTGCTTCTCCACCAATCATTTCAAGCCCCCGCTCCAGAGCCCCATGTGACTGGCTGCCCGGCCAGTCCTTCCACCGGGCAGAACAGCCATCCAGCCGGACCTCGCTCCCGCCGGAACAGCCATCCGGCCAGCCGACCTCCTGCTGCAGCAAGAGAAAATGGTGAGTCTGTGCCCCCCCTGCCTTGTATTGTGCCCCCCCGCCTTGTATTGTGCCCCCGCCCTGTATTGTGCCCCCCCCTGCCCTGTATTGTGCCCCCCCTGCCCTGTATTGTGCCCCCCCTGCCCTGTATTGTGCCCCCCCTGCCCTGTATTGTGCCCCCCCTGCCCTGTATTGTGCCTCCCTGCCCTGTATTGTGCCTCCCTGCCCTGTACCGTGCCCCCTGCCCTGTACCGTGCCTCCCTGCCCTGTATTGTGCCCCCCCTGCCCTGTATTGTGCCCACCCTGCCCTGTACCGTGCTGCTCTGTACCGTGTCGCCCCGGCCCTGTATTGTGCCCCCCCTGCCCTGTACCGTGCCGCCCTGCCCTGTACTGTGCCCTTGTCTTTTACCATGCCTCCTGTACCGTGCCCTGTACTAGGGTTGCACGATATATCGAAAACTCGGTACGGTTTCGGTACCTAGTGTGGTACCGAAGCTCGATACCGAGTTTTCTTGCCGTCCGATACTTAGAACATGGCGTGCGCATCACTTTGATGTGGTTGCCATGTTCTAATATCTGCCGCGCTGCCAGGGGCCCCTTGCCCCCCTCAGATAATCCCACCCAGGTCCCAGCCACTTAAAAAAAAATCATACTTACCTGTTCTGGCCGCCGCTGTCCTCACTGGTTCCGCGCTCCACCTTCTTCCCTGGCGCGCACTATGACCTGACGCTATGACCTGACGCAGCGTCAGGTCATAGTGAGCGCCGGCAGGCAAAAGAGTGGAGCGGGGAACCTGAGGACAGCGGCGGCCAGAACAGGTAAGTATGATTTTTTAAAGTGGCTGGGTGGGCTGATCTGAGGTCTGAGGGGGGCACAAGACGCTGACCTGAGGTCTGATGGGGGCACATTGTGTTGATCTGAGGGGGGGCCACAAGACGCTGACCTGAGGTCTGATGGGGGCACATGGGGGCACATTGTGTTAATCTGAGGTCTGATGGGGGCACAAGACGCTGGTCTGATGGGGGCACAAGACGCTGACCTGAGGTCTGATGGGGGCACAAGACGCTGACCTGAGGTCTGATGGGGGCACAAGACGCTGACCTGAGCTCTGATGGGGGCACAAGACGCTGACCTGAGGTCGGATAGAGCCACAAGACGCTGACCTGAGCTTTGATGGGGGCACATTGTGTTGATCTGAGGTCTGATGGGGGCACAAGACGCTGATCTGAGGTCTGATGGGGGCACAAGACGCTGATCTGAGGTCTGATGGGGACACAAGACGCTGATCTGAGGTCTGATGGGGACACAAGACGCTGATCTGAGGTCTGATGGGGGCACAAGACGCTGACCTGAGCTCTGATGGGGGCACATTGTGTTGATCTGAGGTCTGATGGGGGCGCAAGACGCTGATCTGAGGTCTGATGGGGGCACAATGTGTTGATCTGAGATTTATTATCCCTGTACAGTGACATCACTGTGTTTATTAGCCCTGTACGGTGACATCACTGTGTTTATTATCCTGTACAGTGACATCGCTGTGTGTATTATCCCTGTACTGTGACATCACTGTGTTTATTATCCCAGTACTGTGACATGACTGTGTTTATTATCCCTGTACAGTGACATCACTGTGTTTATTATCCCTGTACAGTGACATCGCTGTGTGTATTATCCCTTTACTGTGACATCACTGTGTTTATTATCCCAGTACTGTGACATGACTGTGTTTATTATCCCTGTACAGTGACATCACTGTGTTTATTATCCCTGTACAGTGACATCGCTGTGTGTATTATCCCTGTACTGTGACATCACTGTGTGTATTATCCCTGTACTGTGACATCACTGTGTTTATTATCCCAGTACTGTGACATGACTGTGTTTATTATCCCTGTACAGTGACATCACTGTGTTTATTATCCCTGTACAGTGACATCGCTGTGTGTATTATCCCAGTGCAGGAAGAGGTAAGTGGTCTGTGTTTGTTTTCTATTTTTCAGGGTCGTGAATGCAGAGGACTACGTCAGATTCGGTGGACTACGTCGGACCAGCTTTTTTTTTTTTTTTTTTTTAATAAAATGGTCAAACAGGGGTCTGGGGGAGTGTTTATTTCAATAAAATGTTTTATACTTGTGTGTGCATTTTTTTTACAATACTACAGTTTTAGTAATTACGGCTATCTACAGACGGCCCTGATTACTAATACTGGGCTTAGTGCTTGCCGGTATGGCAGGCCAGCACTAACCCCAACATCTATTACCTCGGCACCCACCGCCACCAGGGGTGCCGGGAAGAGCCGGGTACCCGCAGGACCGGACCTTCTAAATTGAGGGTCTGGCTCTGGGGCGGCTGCAGGCTGGTACCATTAGGCTGGGAAGGGCCAATAACCGTGTCCCTTCCCACCCTGGTAGTGCCAGGCTGCAGCTGCTGGTTGTATCTGGCTGGTGAAGGAAAAAAGGGGGGGACCCCATGCCATTTTTTTTTCAAAAATTTCATTATTTAAAAAAAAAATGGCGTGGGGTCCCCCCCTTTTTTCCTTCACCAGCCAGATACAACCAGCAGCTGCAGCCTGGCACTACCAGGGTGGGAAGGGACAGGGTTATTGGCCCTTCCCAGCCTAATGGTACCAGCCTGCAGCCGCCCCAGAGCCAGACCCTCAATTTAGAAGGTCCGGTCCTGCGGGTACCCGGCTCTTCCCGGCACCCCTGGTGGTGGTGGGTGCCGAGGTAATAGATGTTGGGGTTAGTGCTGGCCTGCCATACCGGCAAGCACTAAGCCCAGTATTAGTAATCAGGGCCGTCTGTAAATAGCTGTGATTACTAAAACTGTAGTATTGTAAAAAAATACACACACACACAAGTATAAAACATTTTATTGAAATAAACACTCCCCCAGACCCCTGTTTGACCATTTTATGAAAAAAAAAAAAGCTGGTCCGACGTAGTCCTCTGCATTCACGACCCTTAAAAATAGAAAACAAACACACAAACACAGACCACTTACCTCCTCCTGCACTGGGATAATACACACAGCGATGTCACTGTACAGGGATAATAAACACAGTGATGTCACTGTACAGGGATAATAAACACTGTGATGTCACAGTACAGAGATAATAAACACAGTGATGTCACAGTACAGGGATAATAAACACAGTGATGTCACAGTACAGGGATAATAAACACAGTGATGTCACCGTACAGGAATAATAAACACAGTGATGTCACAGTACAGGGATAATAAACACAGTGATGTCACAGTACAGGGATAATACACACAGTGATGTCACCGTACAGGAATAATAAACACAGTGATGTCACAGTACAGGGATCGGCGTCTCGTGCCCCCATCAGACCTCAGGTTCTTCTTTATTTTGGCGAGGTATCGTATCGGTATCGAACTCAAAATTCTGGTATCGTGACAACCCTGCACTGTACCGTGCCGCCCTGCCCTGTACCGTGCCTCCTGCCCTGTACCATGCTTTCTGCCCAGTACCTTGCCTCCTGCCCTGTACCGTGCCTCCTGCCCTGTACCATGCTTTCTGCCCAGTACCATGCCTCCTGCCCTGTACCGTGCCTCCCTGCCCTGTACCGTGCCTCCCTGCCCTGTACCGTACCGCCCTGCCCTGTACCATGCTTCCTGCCCTGTACCATGCCTCCTGCCCTGTACCGTACCGTCCTGCCCTGTACCGTACCGCCCTGCCCTGTACCATGCCTCTTGCCCTGTACCATGCCTCCTGCCCTGTACCATGCCTCCTGCCCTGTACCATGCCTCCTGCCCTGTACCATGCTTTCTGCCCTGTACCTTGCCTCCTGCCCTGTACCTTGCCTCCTGCCCTGTACCGTGCCCCCCTGTCCTGTACCGTGCCTCCCTGCCCTGTACTGTGCCATTTCCTTACTGGCATTTGGCACTATATTGGCATAATTTGGGGGCACTATGGGGGCATCTGGTGGCTCTAAAGGGGCATTTTGTTTACTGGCACATTATAGGGGGCACGATAGAGGAGATTGGCACTATGGGGCATGTGGTGGCACTATAGGGGCCTCATTTGGGGGCATCTGGTGGCTCTAAAGAGTCACTTTTTTACTGCCACATTATGGGGGGGCACTATGGCATCTGGCACTAAGGGGTAATTTTTTTCTGTCACATTATGGGAGGTACTATAGGGCAGAGCAGCACTATAGGGGCATCATTTGCAGACACTATGGGGTCATCTGGTGGCTCTAAAGGGGCATTTTATACTGGTACTTTATAGGGGGCACTATGGCATCTGGCACTAAGTGGGCAATTTTTACTGGCACATTATGGGGGAGAGGAGCACTATAGGGGCATGTGATGGGGCAGTAAGAAGGGGCATTTTTTACTGGCATATTATGGGGAACACTATGGAGGAGAGGAGCACTATGAGGGCATTTACTGGGGCACTATATAGGGGTATTTTATACTGGTATACATTATTGGGATATTAGCTCAACTGCGGGCACTAAGCTGTGGTATTATTGTGAGCTTTACTACTACTGGGGGCTATGGGGAACATGATGTCTAGTATGGGCACTATGGGGACATTATTACTACTAAGTGTGGTCTGGCAGATAATTATTTCTATTGGTGGGATTTTGTGGAGCAACTGTTACTTTTGGGGGGCACCCTGGCATAATATCATTAGTCTAGGCGCAGTTATTTTTTAGAACACTGTGTGCCAATAATTAATAAAGGGGGCACTATCTGTGTGGTAGTAGTATTTCTCAGGGGACAGTTTCTGCAGTATAGTATTGGGGGAGCACAGCGGGCACAGTATTGGGGGTGGCAGGATGAGGTGTTCAGAAGATGTAAAGATGATGGAAATGTGGGAAACTAATGTCTGTTTGTATCTCTGCAGAGACGAGAGATGGCTGAAAAATCTTCATGGCGGTCTGGTCTGAATGGAGAAGATGAGGAAAGAGAACGTCTACAACAGAGCAGACACCACTGGATGTACGAGGTATGGGGCGCTGTGTAGGAGAGGCGATGCTCCGGCTCCTCCCTCTGCCATTTACAGAAGGAGGATTCAGAGCTGGGTGAGGATGACCAAAGGGGGTCAGCAGGGCACAGGCAGGTGGCAGATGGTGGGGGGGGACGCTCAGGCCTGGAGCAGGATCTGGGGAGGGAGGAGAGTGGAGGATCTTCCTGGCTGTGTGTAGCCTGCTGTTGTATATTGTATAATGTGAAGCAGGCAGTGCAGCCAGGACACGTCCTCCCCTCTCCATATGATGTATAGAACTGGGCCTCAACCATATCATTTCAGCTGTAGTGTTTGTTGGGAGTGGTCTATTAGATATGGGAGGGGCTTTTAATAATGGGCGGGGCCTATTTTTCGCCGCACTTTACTCTGCTATTATGTCTTTAATGTATGTGGGCGTAGAGAAAAATAGCCCCACCCACAAGACGCCACACCCTTTTTCCTTTTCGGACCCCCCCTAGAAAAAATTCCTGGGTGCTCCCCTGGACCTAACGGTCCAGGCCCTTCCAGCATGGTCTATTTCCCCTAGCCTGAGGTGTTCCCAGGAGTGCCTGCTGAAGATCATTACTGGGGAATGAAAAAGAGACTTCAGACTGTCAGTCTGGGTCAGAAAGCCTGGGATGCTAGCTGACCTGCTAGCTGTTGGAGCCTGATTCCCCTTGTGTGTGAACTGCACTCTATAGGTGGAATAGAAACAACCTGTCTAGGTAGTGCCCAGACGGGCAGAAGTTTATTTTATTTAAGTCCGTCATTGCCAACCCCACCCTGAGTACAGATCCCAACACAACATGGAGTTATATTATTTCAGGCAACACATATAAGAACCTGTTACCTGGAGTTACAAATTGTGCACTTAACTGTTTACTAGAGTTTGATAGCGAGGTTAGAATATCACAGGTGGCTACAGTAGATAACCCAAGATAAAATCATTAGTGATTTGATATGACTTTGATCTGTGATGCCAACACAATTTGTCTGTGTCCTCAATGTTAAGGTGCCAGCGGTGACACTGTGCAGTTCTGACAACTGTTTAAAACTCGGCTTAGATGTTTTGATGTCAGTGTGGATAAAGCCGCGATCTGTGTTTTTGAGATTAAATGGATATTGGATAATAAAGACAGTATCTTTATTGTCCGTTAGAGCATCGCACAGCCCGTGCACACAGCCGTACTGCCAAAATCTCTCCGCAGATATTCTGCAAGAACAACAAGCCCTGGGCTGTTTACATACTTCATTTGCATAGGAGATCTGCCTAGTACTGAGCCAGACCTAAATCAGTGAAAGCCTTCATGCCTCATTTCCTGACAGTCAGCTTGCAGCAGTCTGTCCCCAGGATGCCCAAGTGAGCAGCTCCCTATCACACAGGCATTCCAGTTCTATTACATTCCCTCTAATTTATTAGTTTCTCTTTCTTCTTGCTAGGGATTTAGTGTATCTGAAAACTGCTGGGCTTGCAGCTCACGTATTAACCCCTTTTTTGTTATATTGCGGCATATTTCATTCTAGTACGGTGGATGAGATGTCACAGAACAAAAATATGTTCAATCCTCCACCAAAAATAAATAAATAAATGGCATTTCCATGAAAAAGTGAGGGCTTTCAGACACAAGAACGGTCTAGCATTTTAGACACGGCCCGGGAATATATTATCCTCTTTACGGCTTTGTTCTGCTTCATCTTATGGGCTTTCTACAGAAGGAAAAGTAAGCATCACGTCCTTAAAATTGCTAACAGAGATGCTGCTTAATTTAATTTAGGCATTTCAATTTACTTCTATGCTGCAAAATGTGAAAGTGTCGGCTTGGCATGACCTGCTATCCAAACGTGCCAAATAAACTTGAGATTTTCGCTACTTCCCTTTCCTGAATAGCAGCTTTTGCAGATGTTCTCCCTCCAGCTGGGCTAGGTTATTCAGGGTATTAAGAAACAGCACATGAAGAGGACTTTGTGTACCCCATCTCCCTAGCAAAACATTGAGTGCTTCATAGAGTGTTAACAGGGTAGAGTAATACCTCTTTTGTCTTCTTCTTATAGTTGTGCTCAGGCACCATAACTAAAAAACATGGCTGCTACCAATGTGGAGCGCTCCTGTAGATTTGAAAGGAGCATGACATTTAGTGTACTGAAGTTGAAATATGTCCAAAAGCCTTTCTTTTGCTACCCATGAAGGGATTTTTATATGAATAAACAACAAAATAAAAGAAACAAAATAAAAGAAATAAAGCTGTCTGTGCAGTGTTGCCTAGTGGATGGAGCTACCTTATAGTCAATGTCTGACCCTTTATTGCACTTTGCAACGTGACCAAGGATAGCAGCCAAATGAGAGCCTTCTCCAAAAGGAAAAGGGAACCCATCTGCACACAGATGTTCATTGTTCTTGCTTCCTCACCTATACAGCTGGCATAGAAACTGACTGGACCTCCAGGTGCAACCACAATGTCCTCACTGCACCAATGAGCTAATTAGCACAACATAAAGTTGCTTATATCTCTGGATTCAGGCCACCTATTAACATATGACAAATGAGGTTGGATTCAGTTGCCAAGCACAACTCCCATATCAGCTGGATTTATTTCAAAGTATGTGGTGACAGATTCCCTTTAAAATGATTCTAAACTATAGAATAATATTTCAATTTTGATTGGACAGGATGAAACAAACATAATGTAGGTTGTTATTAAATATTCAGGAACCAGTTACGATTTGCTGCAATAGCAAATCTCAATGAGGCACATAAGAAAGTGTCCAGCTCATATGTTACAATTACATTTAGCTGGGTTTTTTTCTGGTTGAAGTGACATGTTTGCTTTTGTTTTATTTTTGTCTGCTTAGTAAATTCTAATTTTGCACTGACCGGCAATTTTTATTTCTCCCAAATGAAGCCATCATAATGGTAATTTAAAATGTGAGTGAATAAAGTAATATGTCTCCTCTTGTACTGTGTAGGAAATGTTTCGCTTTAGGGCATTGTGAAAACAAAGCTCAGAAGATTAATATAATGCATCCTTAGATCTATATAAAGAGCAATAAACTGTAGCAGTGACTGATTGTTAGTCATATTCTTTATAGACCAGTAAACCTTGTATGTGTCTTTTATAATCTTAAAATGCTTCACAATCTTTCCTACCGTAACCATATCCTCCCCAAACTATTGTTTTAAAATTAGCCAACATTATTCATTGTCTGTCTTGTGTTGTCTTTTCTCTGTATTGATCCATATATTACAATTTCAGCTCCTCCTTACTTCAAAAAATGACTTACAGTATTAGCAGAGAAAGCAGAGTCTCTAGGTGTAAAGGCAATGCCCCCATTGCGCCTAGAAGCTCATTTGCATATAGTAACAAATCATTTTTCTCAGAAATGCGGGCACATACAGTGGGGAAAAAAAGTATTTAGTCAGCCACCAATTGTGCAAGTTCTCCCACTTAAAAAGAGAGAGAGAGGCCTGTAATTAACATCATAGGTAGACGTCAACTATCAGAGACAAAATGAGAAAACAAATGCAGAAAATTGCATTGTCTGATTTTTAAAGAATTTATTTGCAAATTATAGTGGAAAATAAATTGCCATACATATATTTGATACAGCACCCAATAAAATGGCTGACAGCCTCCCTGAGGAAGCCTGTCTATGATTGTGAACTATGTGATGAAGAATAGGGTACTTGACATTAATATTAAAACGAGTACTGTCTCTTTAAATACTACATCTCTCAGTAGAAGCCTGCCAGTGTGCTTTATATTGCTTTGATAAAACATGACACAAGGAATATTTAGAAGAACAGTCCTGAGGAGGACGGAAGCGGCTGCCTGCGCCCATGCGAGTGCAGGGGAGCCGAGCGGTACAGTGCTCGTTACGAGCATGTTCGCTCATCTCTAAAAAAGACCCAACAAGTGATCTAGGAACTTTGCAAAAATAATGAAAAAAATATTGCAATGTACTTTTAAAGTCAAGACACTAAAGTAATTGTGTGAAACGAGTAGCTCTAGAGCACTGCACGGAAAACATTTTGTAGTTTAATCAGTAATAGTTTTAATCTAGAGGTCACATCAGAAAATTCTTTCGCCATGCACTGCATACCTCCAGCAGTAATAAAGATTAACACAACATTTATTTTCTGCATTTATTTCTTGTGAAGAATCTAATTAAGAGAAGGTTTGAGAATCAGCACTAATCTGACCTCTCTTGTGGCATTCTGCATTTTTCTATTAGCACTTGTGACTAACTAAACTAATAATGAATGTACGGAACATAGTAAAAGGCCTTAAATACCATTATGTTTTAAATGACTAAGTAGCTTTGCATAAAATTTCACAAATTTACAAAAGAAAGTTAGAAATATTGAACCAAATGTAATCAGACATTATATTTGTAAAACTTTCATGATTATAATATTATTTATGCAGTATTCAAAAAATCTCACAGAAAGAGAAGAAAGTCCTCCAAATAAGCAGATAAGCGAGAAAAAAAGATTTTTAAATATGTGGGATAACCAAAGAATTTTAGCACACACCATAGAATCATGATGAAATAAAAGCATTATGGGCGCCCATTAAGCTTCACAGCTTTATGCCCCTGAATATCCCATTTTATTGTACATGTAGAGCTGATATTGGTACATTCCTGCTTGTTTCTTCGTATTACTAAACCAGCAGTTACAAAATTATAATCAGGCAATTGTCAGGGGAATGGGGTTTAGAAATTGTGAGCCAGGGGGTCACTTAAACTCAGTTTTCTGTGTCATCATACAAAAGTTGTGGTTTGCCACCGGATTAATGCAGTGCTGGTCTATATTCCAGTTTGAACATGCCAGAACAGAGCAAATTGAGGATTTACTGTATATTCTTGGTTTATGTGAAAAGGTTGTTGAATTGTCAGCATTTTTATACATTATCTTACAAGGCTATTTGCTTAAAAGGACTTCCAATTAGCGTTGGGCGAATCGAAGCTAACGAAGTGGACTTCGGTCCAATTTCAGGAAAGTTTTGATTCAACACAAGGCTGAATTTCCTCGCACTTCGTGGTACCAGATCAATTTTTCCCAAAAAGTAAAATACCAAAAAATACATACTCACCTCATCCATTTGTTTACAGAGAGGCTGCCAGGGCCATCTTGCTTGAAGAAAAAGCACCAAATCTTGCGCTCGTTAATGTATGAGCATGAGCACGTTGGCTGGGCGTGACGCCCAGCCAACGTGATGACGTGGTGACATCATCAAGTCAGCGTGTGTGAGATTTGGTGCATTTTCTTCAATCAAGATGGCCGCGACAGCCTCTCTGTGAGCAAATGGATGAGGTGAGTATATATTTTTTTGTTTTTTAACCCTGATTAACTTCTGAAAGGCCTCAATGTCAGATGCTGCGATCAGAGTTGAACATGCCATTTGAAGGGTTCAATGATGGGGGTGGCGTGATCATCATTCCCTGTCATTGCACTCCCACTATATACAATGGAATGGGATTCATAACTAACTAATTCGTAACTAATCAAATTTCTTTGTGAATTTCAGTGAAGCAGCCGAATCAAATTTTTGATAACTTTGCTCATCTCTACTTCCAATCATTGTGACTAGGGATGTGCAAATTGAATTTGGATGCTTCATCCAAAGCCGATTCACATAAAACTTTATTGTAATACTGTATTGGCTCTGATGAGCCGGTTATTACTTCACAAAGTCTTGCGAGACTTCATGTAACAACTTGGATTCAAGGTACCACTAAGAACTTAACCCAAGTTCGGTACCAAGGTTTTTTACAGTAATCATTAATTCATGTAGTTATTACAGAAAGTCTAACGAGACTTTGCAAAGTAATAACTGTGGCTGTTTGGAGCCAATACATTCTAATAGTGTACGGAGCACTCGCTCCGTACAGTATTACAATAAAGTTTTTTGCAAATTGACTTCGGCTGAAGCATCTAAAGTCGATTTGCTCATCCCCAACTGTGACTGGTGGCAAAAATAATAAAATAAACAGAAAACAGTATAGTTGCAGGCCTCAGACTCCCATTAACCAAGGTTAAGTGCATTGACTATTCCGGCTACAGTGGGTAAAAGAGTAGGCTTTGTCCATAATGTCAACAAAAGTCTGATATTTTCGCTCAAGGTGATATCTGGTGGGTAATGACTGCTAACTGTACAGTAAATGTGAGCCATTATTAATGCAAGGTTGTGAACAGTGCACTGTAATTAAGGATTATTTAGAAACAATACTCAGCTAATGCAGCACTACTTATTACAGTATCTATAGGTGAAGGTCACTTTGTATCATCCATTCCATGGAGATTTTTATTTTTTTTTAAATCTACCATCTGTGGAATAGGAAGAGAAAAGAAGACTAGTACAGTTTGCAAAGCAAACACATTGTGAGCAGAATGTAGCTACATATTTTCTAATCAAAAGTCTCAGGACATCCTTTTATTTCAGAAACGAAAGGGAAAATGAAATATCTAAATTCCTCAGCATGTTATTGGCGAGGGGGCCTATATTTTAGGCTATGTCCGGAACATACATACAATACAACGGCACACTGCCAACCAGATAAAGCACAAAATGCCATAGTAATATGAGGTATTCTGAAGCTAATGCTATGCTTGTTTAGTAAATTAGAGATTCTTGGCAAATATATTTTGTACAAAATTATCTGGGCCTTTGAAGCACCAGAAATGTCAAAAGGCAGAGTGGATCCAGCATGCATGTGGAACCAACACCCCCTGATTATACGGAAGCCAAGATTGGCACATAACAGGTAGGAAATAGTGTTAGGTTCCCGTGCTACAGAGATCACCTTGACGATTTGGTGGACGGGCTCAGATTAATTTTGAACAAAATATATTTGCCAAGAATCTCTAATTTACTAAACAAGCATAGCATTAGCTTCAGAATGCCTCATATTACTATGGCATTTTGTGCTTTATCTGGTTAGCAGTGTGCCATTGTATTGTATGTATTTTCCTTTCCTTGTGCATTTAGCCATAGCAACATGCACCTGTGCACTGGGATGTGCTGACTGAAATTCCCCTTTTTTTATTTGTAAGTTTGTACTGGAGGTGTGGCTACTCCATTTGGTCATGCACTCCTGACTAGCCCATCTGCCCCATAGGTTGATTTTAATTAGTGCAACTATAAAGCCGAGTGGACTCGGCATGCATGTTGGTACCTGCATCCCTGAATTAGTGGAGGCCTTTGAAGCACCAGAAATGGCAAAAGGCAGAGTGGATCCAGCATGTATGTGGAACCAACACCCCCTGATTATATGGAAGCCAAGGTTGGCACATAACAGGTAGGAAATAGTGTTAGGTTCCCGTCCTACAGAGATCACCTTGACGATTTGGTGGACGGGCTTAGATAATTTTGTACAAAATATATTTGCCAAGAATCTCTAATTTACTAAACAAGCATAGCATTAGCTTCAGAATACCTCATATTACTATGGCATTTTGTGCTTTATCTGGTTGGCAGTGTGCCGTTGTATTGTATGTATTTTCCTTTCCTTGTGCATTTAGCCATAGCAACGTGCTTTTTTTCACGTTTTGTTAAGTTACAGCCTTGTGCTAGAATAAAAAACAAAATAAAGTTTTTCACCATCAATCTGCATTCAGTCTACCTTAATGGGAAAGATAAAAAATTGGAAATGTTTGCAAATTTATTAAAAAGCAAAACTAAAATTTACCATGGACCTAAGTTTTCAGTCCCTTTGCTATGACACTTTTAGATTAGCTCTGAGGGCTTCCATTTCTCTTTATCATTGTTGAAATGTTTCTACACCTTGATTGAAGTCCACTTATGTTAAGTTCAGTTGACTGAGCATGATTTTAAAAGCAATCCCCCTATCTCCATCTTTATAATGTCTCACAGCTGGCTATTTATATCACAGTAAAAACTAAGCCATGAAGAGAAAAGAATGCCTGTAGAGCTCAGAGACTTGATCTTGTGGAGGCACAGACCGGGACAATGCACAGACCTCGACACTTAAAGTTCCCAAGAGCACAGTGACCTCCATAATTCTTAAATGTAAGAAGTTAAGAACAACCAGGACCCTTCCTACCCTCCCTAGAGCTGGTCATCGCACCAAACTAAGTAATCAGGAGAGAAGGACATTGGTAAGAGAGGTGATCAAGAATCCAATGGTCACTCTGGCTGAGCTTCAAAGATCCTGTGTGCAGATCGGAGAAACTTCCAGAAGGTCAAACATAACTGCGGCATTACTCCAATCAGAGAGGCCAAAAAAAAGCTTCTGCTCAATAAAATACAAATGAAAGTGCAAAAAAAGCACCCACAGGACTCTCAGATTATTTGAAACAAGATTCATAATTAACTTTTTTGTCTCAATTCCAAGTGTCATGTTTGGAGGAAACCAAGCACTGTCCAATACTTTCCCTGTAGTAAAGTGATGGCAGCATTGTACTATGGGGGTGTTTTTCTGCGACTGGGACAGGGAAACTGGTTAGCATTCAGGGAAAACTGAATTGAGCAAGTACATAGATAATCTTGATGAAAACTTGACCCAGCGTGTTTCAGACGTCATACTGGGCTGAAGGTTTACCTTCCGATAAGACAATGACCCTAATCACACAGACAAGACACCACAGAAGTGGCTTAGAGAAAACTCTGTGAATGTCCTTGAGCGGCCCAGCCAGAGCCCTGACTTGTACCCAACATTAAGATACCTGAAAATGGCTGTCCACCGACGTTCCCCATCCAACTCAACAGAGCTTGAGAGGATCTGAAGAGAAAAATGGCAGAAAATTTCCAAATCCAGATGTGCAAGAAGGCTGGAGGCTGTAATCACTGCCAAAGGTACTTTATCTAAGTACTGAGTAAATAATCTGAATACTTATGTCAATGCTAGTGATGAGTGAATCGAAGTATCTGAAGTGGACTTTCGAATTTCCTTGTGCTTCGTGGTAACTAATCAATTTTCCCTGAAATGGAGGTGCTCAAATTGATAAGGTGAGCTTTTTATTTCTCCAATTAAGCCCTGAAGTCCCTATTTTTTTATCTCAGATGCCGTGATCAGTGATGAATGCGGCATGTGAGGGGTTCAACGACAGGGGGTGGCGCAATTAACGTTCTCCGTCATTGCACCTGCTACTCACAAAGAAATGCACAGTGACCTCCATAAAGGGGTTCAGAGATTAATGGTATTTATGTAGACAGGGCAAGGGGAGGCTCCTGCTGCAGCCTGTTGTTTGATAGCCACATACAGAATAGTAAGGAGGAGGAGAAGGGTTATACAGATGAAGCATTACATCCCTTAGAGTACTGAACAATCTTCTGTTTTTGTGTTGTTCACTCCCAGCGTTCCAAGAGTCATAACTTTTTTATTTTTCTGTTTACATAGCCTTATGAGAGCTTATTTTTGTGTGATGAGTTATACTTTCTAATGGCACCATTTACAGTTGCATAAAATGTAGTGGGAAGCGGGGAAAAAAATCCAAATGGGGTGGAATTTGAAAAAAACAAATTCTACACAGGTTTTTTTGGTGTTTTTTTATGGCATTCATTATGCGGTATGCAGTAAAAGCTTCGCCTGGGTATATTTCATCTATTTCATTTAATGTTTGTGTGTGTGTCGTTAAAAGATATCGAAAATTACCTCTACAGTGCCCGCCCCTTTGACAGTGACCTCCACAGCAGCCTGCCCCTTTATCAGTAACATCCACAGCGCCCTCCCCTTTACCTGTGAACTCCACAGCAGCTAGGGTGGCCACTGTCTTCACCCCAGAAAGCTGGACCTCACTACCCATGCCCCCAAACGTGAAGCCACGCCCCTGGTCCCCATGAAACCACACCCCTAAAAATGAGGTCACGCCCCTGGCTCAGTGAAGACATGGAGGAGAAGCTGTCTGAGCTACTAAAAGGGTGGAAATCCCTGCGTCCGTCCAGGCACTGTGCCGGATGGAGGACAGGGAGCCAGAAAACCGGACTGTCCAGCCTAAAACCAGACATCTGGCCACCCTAACAACAGCCTGCCCCTAGGGTGGCCAGAGATCCGGTTTTAGGCTGGACAGTCCGGCTTTCAGACTCTCTGTCCTCCGTCCAGGCCCTGTCCTATTGAACAGCTCACTCTTAGACAGTAGCACTGTGCAGTCTGAGCATGAGCTGCAGGGAGAAAGTCACCCTCCCTCCCACCTCTGCAGCTGACAGAAATTTTTACCTTCATTTTTTCAATCCCTGTCAGCTGTGGAGTGGAAGGGGGCGTGGTCTGACTGAGTAGGGGGCGTGACTTAGTGGGACGGGGATGGGGCTTTTAAGGCCTTCTTTTGAGGGTGGCCTGAATTACAGGTTGATGCTATGGTAATTTATGAGGAAACACAGTGGGTAGCAGTGGAAGAAAACGTCTTTTGTTACTACTGAAAGGTAAATATGTGAAATTTACATTATATTAGGTAATGATTGATGATGAGTTAGTCTAAAACATAAATTATATTTATGGTAAACGGAATACCCCTTTAACAGTGTCATCCACAGCGCTCTGCCCCCTTTAAAGCAGACCTACAGCAGTGAAGGAAAATGGCTGGGTTCAGGGGCGTAACTACCATGGCTGAAGAAGGGCCTAGGGCAAAAAAGGACCCAATCTTAGTTAGGATTATCTCCTCTTCTACTGGAGGTGAAAACTTGGTTAGGACTCTACACTCTAAAGGAACAACTTTTAGCAAATGAGGCAGTGGGAAAATGGCCCAAGGGTCGTTGAAAGGTGTTTAGGCGGAAACTCTGATGTACCTGTGTGCCAAATTTAGTATTTGCAGCTGCGACAGTGCGGATTCCTTTAGCGGACATACACACATACATACATACATACACTCAGCTTTATATAATAGATATATATATTATACCTATATTAGTGTTAGTTAGGAACAGGGACTTGCAGTGCAGACAGATAAGTATGTGATAACATTTCTGCTTTATATCATTTAGTTCAAAGACATTTTACTGGAAAAATTGCATTTTTATACCTGTGTTAGTGAATGGTCATAACATGTAGTTAAAAACATTTTACTGCAAAAATTGCATTCTTATATTTGTGTTAGGGAACATACTACTGCATCATACCGTGTAGTTCACACACACATTATATTGCAATAACTGCATTATTACCACTGTCAATATCAGTGTGCTGTGTGTTTTTAGAAAAGAAGAAACATTTTATTTTAACTCTGTCTTTAAATTGCAGAAAAAACACTAGCAATTTTGCTATTACCATTCAATATTCTGTGTACCAAACCTGCAACTTTATTTTATAGGTCTCATAATAAAATGTCTGGTAAAAGAAAGAGTGCAAAATGAAAGACAAATGCCTCATCATACGAGAGTCATAATGTGGGTAGTAGTGCAAACAGCAGTAACAACACCAGCCATGTGGCTAGTAGTACTGGTAGTAGCAACAGGCCACAGTCTCCCTGTAGTGCTGCCAATAGGTACTACATAATTGTTGAGGACAAAGAAGATGAGATTGTGGACTGGATAGCTCATATCTCCTGTCTCAGCAGGATGATGTGGATGCCACCTCTGAGGCTGACACTGTGCCTTTGAGTAAAGGGTCAGCGTGTCCCTCCTGCTCCTCCTCCTTGTGGACCCAAAGAAGACTTTCACTTGCATCATCTCACATGTTCACTGTCCCCTCCTAGTAGGGCACCTTCTTTTTTCAAGAGAAGAGGCAACAAAATCCCATCTGCTATGAAAGATACTCAAAAGAGTCTCCATGTTGATGACTTGTGAGAGAACAGTTGTTTGGACTGCCATGAAGAGGAGGTTCAGGGGAGACTAGGGACCCTATGCATATCTATGTTGTTGGTGGTAGTTGTACTAGTGGCACTTATATAAACAGTGGAACAGTTGTGGCAGTGATTTTGCATTCCCGAGCATCTTACTTTCACTTTGTAACAGCTGACCTTTTAGAAAAAAAAACTAATTTGTTACCACAAAGTGCAAGGAAATTTGGAATCATTGAGAATCTAAGTTTTCCTAAACTTCGGAACGAATTCTGCTTTGCTCAACACTATTGATCACATATGACTGAAAACACGATACTTACTGATACAAGGTTAAAACACCAGTTCACTGTAGGCTACATCCTTCAGTGAACTGATGCCATAGATTTTATTTCCTTGTCAGAGAATTGCAGCAACAATCTAGCAGAAGACAACCCTATTTGGAGGTACATTAAAATGCAAGTGAACCTAAGCATGCACATGTACTGTTTGGACCAGTCTCATACTGGTCAGAATGTCATCATGGGTAAAACTTCTATGTAGAGAAATATACAAGCCAATGGCTACCCCTAAGAATTACATATAGAGTAGTTTAAAGAATTGAGTCTTAGGGTCACATTTATAAAGACAGGCTTTTTAGACGCCAGTCTTGGTAAAGCCCTAAAACAGGCATAGAGAATGTCAATGAGACGTGCCTACTGGCCCGTCCCCTTCCCCGCCCACAATTTTAAACCTGGCGTCAGCGGGGAGAAGTTACAGATAGCTATCTGCGCCTGAAATCTGCCTAATTTAGGTGTATTTCATTACAGTAAATGAACCCCTTAATGACTAAAGCTTCCTTTGATTAGAAGAATTATCATCATGTCTATTATGACCATATGGCAGACCCACTTTAAGAATAACTAACTAACAAGCTTAAGGTTCTGTATTTTCTGCACAATGTTCAGCAGTTTGCAATTGTTCCCATTTATGACTTCATGTCTGGTGTTATAGTGAGAGAAGATGTCTCGATTATTACTCTTTGCTCCTCTTCTGTGCAGTGGTGTAATTGGAAGAGATAAAGATGGATTTTTTTTAATACTCCTTCTGTCCTATTACACTTTAATAGCCCAGTATTTGAAGAGCGCTAAATGGGTGTTTTTTGTGGCTAGAAGCAAAGCGAAGTTAACACCAGGGATTTCATTGTCACAGATAAAGACATGTATTACGCATTTAAAGGAGGAGAAGTTGAGGACGTTCCACAAAACTGTAACTTTTAGAAGTTATTTAAAATTGAACATAATTGGCCATTACAGTTTATATGAGTAAGTACTTTTAATCTGTTCTAATGTTTTCTTATTGTGTTTCTTATATTTTTTTAAATCAAGCAGTATATTCTTTCAGGCCCCGGGCATCTCTACTGCAATGATTTTTTTTATAAACACTCAGGATATAACAGTAATGGTAAGTTGGACCTTTCTCTTTGAGAATTTTGTAATAAATAAACAGAAAGGATTATCAGTTTGGAGAACCTGTTACTAGAAAATGGATCTCTTATGATAGGCTGATACAAGAACTCCCCGTAATCATTATATCCAAGGGAATATTGGACCCCTACAGCTGTGCTTTAGGTTGAGGTACTTACAATAGCTGGCATAAGAATTTAGGTGTCTTAAATGGAACCTGAACACTGGTTCCTAAGCTGGTTTTCTTAACGTACTCCACTAAGACAATATTCATGACATCAAGTACATTTTATAAGTTGTTTTTTTTCCACATAAATACACTCATTATGAACTTCAAAAAAGCCAGCTTAGGAACCATGGCAGAGATAACAGTGTGCACATGCAATTAGCACAATACAGTCATTCTGGTGACAGGTTCCCTTTAAGTAAATGTAGTGTTTTAATTCCTGCATCATGTGTAGCAGGGGTGGACCTAGCTTAAATGGTAATGGTTACAGGAACTGTTATGAACAATTGCAGTGGCCATGTTAGGGGTTGCCCCAACGCTACGTTTGGTCCCAAAGGACATCGTTGAGGTGTCACCATGTATTGTTGCTCTCCAGAAGGTATGGTAAGGCATGGTGCACCCCAATAGGAAATAAGTTCACAGAGTCAGGGTCTGCAGTAAACCAGAGTGCTTTTTTACTGGAGTAATTCAGGTACAAAACAGTACAGGCAAGGCATTGGGCTAGCTTCTTCAGTCTCCTCCCTGGCAGAACAACGGTTTGATGCTGAGAAAAGGCCTGAAAGAGCTGTCCCTCTCTCTCTCTCTCTCTCTCAGAAGGCTGGCATCCTGGTCACGGTTCCAAGGTCTGTAGCTCAGTAGTCCGGTGGATCCTTTGTCACAGGACTAGTGACCCATGGTCCGTGATTCAGTGTCCCCATCTCAGCATCTTCTTCTGGTCACTCATACAAGCTGGCAGGAGTCTTCCCCTCCAAGCCCTGGTCCATAACTACAGAACCCTAGGGGCTCTGACTGCTCTCCTTATATAGAGTTTTAGCTAGACTAGAACCTTCTAGTGGGAGGGGTGGAGTGTAGAAGCTCAGCACAAACACTTTCCGTCTTTCATAGACTTGCATTAGAGCTTCAATGATACTCAATAGCAATGACACAGCAGTTTTACATAAACATAGCAACATAGCTAACCCAGACAGTCACAAGATCAGGCTGTCTGGGTTTGGTGGTAAGCAACATCAGTTTTTTTTCCCCAAAAAATATCCTCTTCTTCAAACTCTATGGCAGCTGTGGAAAATTACCAGCTTCTTAGTCAAAGTCCTAACAGTCTCTCAGTGTGCATTAACCCTTTCCACAGATCCATGTAAATACAGTAATCATGAACACGATATATATCACAACATATAAAATGCAGTTACACAGTATTAAACAGTGCAAGTTAACCTTTTCAAGTGAAATAAAGTAAGATGTTTATAACTTTGCATAGGGGAAATAGACAAATGTCCACAGATGTCCAAACATCAAAGTACCCCCTGTTCCAGGGCACTACACAATGACAACAGAATGTCTACATAAGAGAATACTGATGAGGGTAATATCATAAGAAGGGTATAATAGAGTGAAGTCAAACAGGTGAAAGGCCAGATAATGGAGTGCAGGCAGAACTAGGTGCATGGTACAGTGAAATTGGCATATGTATAGTCGAAAACACATGGAATACAGATAAGCATTGTTGAATACACCAAGAGTAGGGTAGTGGAGACCAAGCAATACCATCATGTATTACAATGGAGAACCCCAAGTATACTTATGGGAGAAAGGCCCCTTTTGTGGTAGCCAGGTAGGTGTTGAGCCCAGAGAGGTAATTTCCTGATCTCATCTATCTTAACATCTATTTAATGCACATATATTCAAATAAATTTACACATTTGCAAAGATGACCTGATTTCAGAATTTTTTTTTTAAATCTGTAAAAATGTGGTTTATAGTGGACATTTTGTTTGAGAAATGGTGGTCACATGATGTTACTACTTTATTCATTTATTCATCTTTATTTATTTTCTCCCAAACCAACCATCACAATTAATAAAGTACCATACTTTTTACAGTATGCAAGCTTAAAAAACATTTACGTTACTACTGGGGTTCAATTAAAAATGTAGTAATGTTTTGCATCTGGAGCTTCTCTGTTTTACACTACATAGTCAGCAGCACAAGGCCAGTCTGTGATAAATCCATCGCTTGAACTTTGATTGAGGTATCAACCAGATTAGAAGATCATTTAAGACAGAGAAGAACTAGAAAATCAACTTTTAGCCAATCTGGCGAATTTATCACAGAACAGCTTTCTGCAGCTGGCTATGTAGTATAAAATATAGAAGCTGCAGAAAACAAATGGTGCAACATGTCTAATAGAAAAAACCTATTGTAAAAACATTTTAGTGCAACATATATGTAAATCAATAATGAAAAAAATGTCTCAAAAGACGCCCATAGTTCTTAAAAGATAATTGATTAGTTCATTTTCTGTTCTGGTTCATAAAGGAAGATTCTGATAGGGGTCCCCTCTACGACATTTATGTCCATATAGCACAATTCCTTAGACACTTCTCTTTCAACACTTCAGTGCCACAGTTCATCTGTGCAAATACTGAGATAGTACACATATGACAGATCTGCTGCAAATTTTCTAGAAAACCTGGTAGAAAGCCTGCAGTGTATTTTTGCTGGAATTTGTTTTGGAAATGCTGTGGATCTCACTTTCTGCATTGCAATGAGTACAATCCGCATCAGAAATCAGCATAAATAGACATTTAAAATCTGTTCTTCATGTCAGATTAGATGCAGATTTTTATTATGCAAATTTTATGCAGCGTGTAGATGAGACTTGCTTTGCTTCTAACGTTAACATTACAGATTTCCCATTTGTAATTCCACTGCAGAAAATCCACAGCAGTTATGTCACGTGTGAGTTCCCTCTCTATTTTTGAAATCTGCACGTTAATTACAGTGAAAATGAAGGCTATAAAATAGGTGTGATTTTATAGAGTTATTGAATAATCCAATAATTCCATGCCTGAGTGCCCCTTGAACACAGATATGAAATAAGCATTTTCGATTTTGAATGTGTAAAGTTCACTTTTGAATATACTAATTTTCCAGGAAAATAAAACTTCATCTGCTAAATATTAATCACTCTGGATAGTAAATTTTAATGAACACTCAAATGCTATTTTCCTATTAAAATGTCTGTGCAGGTCATGAATAGTATTGATTAAAATATGACTTATGCTTGGAGCCATAGTGGTGAAGCTGCATGAAGATAAAATCAGCAAACATCATTATCTGCCTTCAACATTTCTTCTAAGCTAAGCAAGGAATACAACCGGAGGCAACTCGGGTTCAATCAGAGATGTGTATATACTGTAGAGCAGTGGTCCTCAGCCTTTTGCTCTCCAGCTGTTATAAAAGTACAATTTTTAGAATGATGAGGCAACCAAAGTGGTGGGGAATGTTAGGAGTTGTTTTTCAAAAGCTGGAAAGCCACAGGTTGGGGATCTCTACTGTACAATGACCTATATTATTTTCCAAAACCTCCACCATTGGAGGAGAGCTGTTTAGACCCCATACACATTCGATGATTAGGCCTGTCCAACTAAAATCAGTAGGTTCAAATGATATTTATGTAATATGTATGGTCTGCTTATGTCTATGTATCAGAAAACAGAGCTACAAAGGTGTGGTTAGGTCAAAACATTCGGAGCTTGAGTCTGTAGTGACCTCTGAACATACAACTGTATTACCATTATCTTCAGTAGAAGCAAAGCAAATACGAGCAAAGTGCGAAGGCACAGGCAGGAGCTTGCCATAACACATTACTTCTCCTGCCTGTACCCACTCTGCTAAAGCCTGACATAGCCCATCTGTAATACCCCAGGGCTGGGTGTATTATAAATTGTATATTGTTGTGCATTATTATTTGCTTCTGGCCATAGTTCCTAGCAAGGAATGGTTGGCAAAGGTTGGCAAGGGACAGGGCTAACCATTCTGTTCTTCCCTTCTTGGTATAAGTGAGCAGCTCCCTGCCAAGAAGGGGGGTTACTGTCCAGAGATAGAGAGGAGATGAAGCAACCTGCAAATCTCCTGCTCCTGATAGAAATTCTCCAGAGAGAATTACTCCAATTGTCCTCAAGTAAAGCCTCGAGGTTCCAGACAGCAGCGTAAACTGCTACGTTCCTTTAGCATTGACAGACACTGATGCAAGTTGTGGGACTACAGCCAAGCCACCCATCACCAAAAAACTAGGCCAGTTTCCTTACTGGTGCCAGAGAGGATTTGCACTTAAAGCCTGCTGCCACTGAAAGTATTTAAAGTTCCATGTTGCACTTAGTAATAAAGACTTTGTTACATTTTACTCTGGCTTCCTTCTACATTATTATATCTTCACTGCACTGATCCCCAGGAAGCAACGTTCTGAGGGAATACACCGTGACACAACACTTCATCAGGGCCACTACCACTCCTATCCTCTACACCGGCTCATCAGGGGGTTGCTGCACATTTATGCCAGAATTTAGCAGTATAGAGCTGGCCCAGGCAGGAGCAGCGATTACTGAGGCCCAGTGGAAACCGTACACCATTACACTGCTGACATGAACTTCAGATGCCTATTTCACAAGAGGAAAAATAAAGTATATTACAAAATTGCATTTTAGCACATTTAGAATAGGTTTTAATAAAGTTAATACGAATGTTTAGGTACACTGTAAGTGCTATTGTCACTGCGGTAGATGCACTTCAAATGGTGGGTGGCAATTAGCGGAGATCATATCGTGGCTTAGGAGGTGTATTTAAGAAAAGAGTTTATGACAATCATTTAAATATGATTACAATCAAAGTCTAAATCTAACCAGAAATGAAGTTCTTTGCTATGATTTGGCCTCTTTCTATGAAATTGTGCTCATGGATAGTAATCTGTTATACCGTATAACTTTTTTTTGCTTATCCTTTAATTTGCTATAGCATATCCGATAAGCTGTTTTTCATTTCACAGCCTCTGTCTGTGAAGAATAGTGGTATAAGTGATATGCATTCACTCAGTGATACTGGTTGAATGCATATTACTTACAGTGTTTCATACTTCAAATAGAGTGCTGACTACGTTTCTACTATTTTTGGTCTTTGGGTAGGGAAAACATTGGAATATTCCCAGCTAGGTTTGAATATAGATATTAGTTGATGCTTTCCTCCTTTCTTACTACGGAGCCTGTATGTTGTCATTCTTTATCTAGTTATCCATTTTTTGAAATGTATGCCTTTCCATGGAACCACAGGATAACAATAGACCATGATCAATACATGGCTGCAGATATTGTAGAGATTTTGCAGACACCGAACTTGCAAAATGATTCTTTAACTATCACTGCATGACTATTTTTTTAATTTTCCAGATTACTTCTGAACATTTCAGTAACACAGTGAACTAGTTTAGTGCTCTTATTAAGAGAAACAAAATAAGAGTATTGCAGGTTTGATACCTTTTAATGGCTAACAAAAATAGAAGGAATGATGTTACATAGCGAGCTTTCGGGACATCACCAGTCCCTTCATCGGGCGTACTACAAGAATATATGAAGAAACAGCAATATAATAAACCTTAAAAAAACAACAAAGGAATCACCATAAAACCTGCAGATAAAGGTGGCGCTATAGTCCTTTTGAACACTTTGGACTATGTAAAAGAAGCACACCGTCAACTCCAGACACACGATACTATATGAAAATGGATGGAGACCCAACTCATCAGTTGGTCATCAGGGGTCTTCCTGCAGGATCCACGCAACTTTTAGACTTGGTACCCGAGAATCCCAGGATAGGAGTATTCTACATGCTTCCCAAAATACACAAAGCAGAGAATCCAGGGAGGCCAATCATTTCAGGTGTGGGAACCCTCACTGAAAAAATCTCAGGTTGGATATAGGGCATCCTCAAACCATTGGTGAGGAACACAACAAGCTATCTGCAGGACACAACTGACTTATTGAACAAACTGTCAACCATAGGTCCCCTCCCTAAAGGCACAATCTTGGCCTCCATGGATATGGAATCCTTGTATTCGAATACCCCAAACAATGATGGATTAACTGCTTGCCGAGTATACCTGGAGGCGAATGGGATCGCCTCAGAGTCTGTACTACAACTGACCAAATTGATCCTCACCCATAACTATTTCTCTTTTGACAAGGAAATATATTTATAGTGCACTGGGACCGCCATGGGCAGTAAAATGGCACCGCAATAGGCCAATCTCTTCATGGCAAAACTGGAAAATGACTTTTTGGTATCCTGCCCCAAAAAACCCTAGGCCTACTTCCGTTTCATTGATGATATCCTAATAATCTGGACCAACTCTGAACATGAACTGATGAAATTTCATGAACAATTCAACAAATTCCATCCTACCATAAACCTGACCCTCAACTATTTTGAGGGTCAGGTTTATGGTGGGATGGAATTTCATGAACAATTCAACAAATTCCATCCCACCATAAACCTGACCCTCAACTATTCACACACAGAAGTCATCTTTCTGGACAACAACATAAAACTTCAAGACGGCTCAATACAGACATCCCTGTATTGAAAACCTTTTGATCGGCCTACATACCTCAAATGGGACAGCTTCCGCCCCAAACATATTAAAAAGTCCATCATCTATAGTCAAACGATCAGATATAACCAAATCTGTTCCAACCCATCAGACAGGGATGAGCATTTACAACACCTGAAAAAGGACATTTTTACACCAGGGCTATCATCCTGCTTCAATTGAAAATCAGATCACAAGTGCCACCAAGATCCCCAGAAGTCAACTTCTCCAATACAATGAAAAGAAACAGAACCAGCGTGTACCTCTGGTTGTGACCTACAACCCACAACTAGAGGTACTGAGGAAAAACAAACTTCTCAGATCCCCCCCTACTAGCTTACCGACAACCTCCAAATCTAAGGAATATTCTGATCAGATCAAGTTCAAGGCCATATACCACAGAAAAAGGAACCCATCCCTGTAATACAAGATCCCTGGGACATTCACATGTTCTACATCTAATGTTGTTTATTTGATTCTCTGCACCAAATGTCCTGGTGGGGGCCTCTATGTTGGAGAAACAGGACAGAAACTCAATGCAAGAATGAGGTCCCACTGCCACACAATTAAAGAGAAGAAGCTACACTTTCCTGTGGCTAAACATTTCTGTAGCCCAGGACACAATGAAGAACACATGAAAGTTCTCATATTAAAAGGTAACTTCAAATCCCAAAGAGCCAGAAGAATTTGAGAATACAAATTTATAACACTACTTGACACTTTGAATACTGGACTGAATTTATCCCCGGGATTTATGACAAACTACAAGATCTAAAGAGTCTTCTACAGACATTGTGGGGGCACCAGGTCTCTGAGATAACATCAATTTAGAGACCATAAAACTTTCACACCCCTTCTTCATATATTCTTGTAGTATGCCTGATAAAGGGACTGGTGATGTCCCGAAAGCTCGCTATGTAACATCATTCCTTCTATTTTTGTTAGCCATTAAAAGGTATCAAACCTGCAATACTCTTATTTTGTTTCTCTTAATGTACTGTACTGTAATGTCTATGGAGTTCTTCACACAATACAGTCTGTAACAACACTGTCTCTGATGTCTTAGTTAATCAGATTATTGGTCCACCAAGTGCCTCCTGCTTTTTGCTGAATTCCTCTGCAGACAATTCCTGCTTCTCACTTTGACTGGCCATAACCTATAGTCTCTTTTTCTCTCATTCACTTTATTGACCTAACTGATGTGAAGGTGATGCAGCCCACATTCTGGCTCCACTGCTCTGGAGGAGCTACTTCCCCTGTTTCTCTTTGGTGCTCCGGACCACACTCTACTCTACTATGCTCCTTGCTTGACATACACGCCCCCACCTCATAGGATTTAGCCATGCATCATACTCTGGCCACTTCTGTGCTTCACAAATTTCTTCCCTACAGTTTTTATGTAGAGCAAACTACACAATATTTAAAATTTTAATTTATAGCTCCACTATAGTTAACAAATAACAATAACATTTTACAAAATTAAAATGTATTTCTTCCCTTTAATTTGGAACCAGCAAGATATGTTACAGACCGATATGCACTACACTGATTAGAGATCAGCAAATCTATTTGCCGCTTCGTAGATTCGTATTGAATCTTGGAAATTCTCAGTTCCGAAGCGAATCCAGATTTTTTGAGATTCTCTCCGTTAGATTCGAAAATGTTCTTAAAGCTTTCTAAGCATTTGCTACGTACTGCTAATGCCACGTGTAAGTTACTCTATACGCTGATGTGTACGAATTCAGTTAATTAGCAAACTTTTACTGTGAGTTCGTTATTCATGTGGCAAAAATCCCGGGAGGAAAGCGGTCACCTGACCTAGTGGGAAGGGCTTGCTCTGATTGGCTCACAGGCTCGGTAAGCCGGGACTCCAGTGTGCTTACCATTGAAAGTATAGAGAGTGAAGACTCCTCCCTTGTAGCTCCACCTCCATCTCCAGTTTGAGACCCAGAGCAAGTGTGCTGTGCAAGATGGCGAAGCAGCTGCACCCCAACTGGGCAGAAATGGATTGGGCTAGTGATATCCCAGAGGTTAAAGAGGAGCCAGAAGAGATTTATGTGGACCAGTGTATTCCTAAGCCAAGACCAAAGAAGACTCCTGTGGTGTTCGCCAAATCGGCTGGTGCACCGGAGGCGCCCCCGGGGCTCCTGCTCCGCCGCCCAAGAAGAAGGATTACTCCTTGAGGCAAAACGATATTGTCCCAGCTGCGGTGACTGCAAATGCCCTGACATTATGGGATTACAAAAGGCTGTCGAGGAGTGGGTAATACAAGTCTTCCCAGGCCGGGGGATCCTAAATTAGAATGGAGAAAAGGCACCGTCATCTGGTTTTCCGTAGAACAGGGAAGTGGGTTCCTTGCTGATGATTAGACCACAGAGGAGTACTTTGTGGGCTGGCACTCGGTGAAACGCCCATATTTGCCACAGCCCCGCCATAGCCTGTATGCTGGTGACCAAGTGGAGGACACCCCTATGAAGTCTTTAAAGGTGCCCTTTGCCACTGGAGTAACGCTATTAGCCAAGCCTCTGGTACCTGTGTCACCCCCCAAAGTGTGGCCAGAAGATATGGCAGCCATAGGCTGCCTCCCAGAGATGGAAGATGGCACCCTGCGCTTTGGAGAAAAGCACCAACCTCAGCCAGAGCTCATGATCCTGGGTCTGCCACCACCACCAACCTCTCTTCAAGTGGGACAGCTAACTACAACTACCTTCTCCTACCAGCCAAAGGTAGTACAGTACCAGCTTCCCTGGACGATCGTGGCCGCCGCTGCAGCAGCCAGAGCAAGACCACTACCTGAACCCATGCAGCCGGAGGTTCTTACTCCCATCACGTTGGCCGGAGAATCCAACAAAATCAAGGCTCGGGTTGCCGCCACAACACTTGCCAGTGTGACCACCCAGTCACTGCCAGAATCCACTACTAGAGGTCAGTGGAGCTCCACTACATCAGCTAGCATGGCTTACAAGAGTAGGAGGATTTCCAATCCTTTATCTAAGGGACCCCTCAGCAGTCTGCTAAACAAGAACTGAAACTACAAGGACTTATGGGAGTCACAACGTGGACTACTTCTGACCGGTGAGAACTAGTTGGCCATTGTTTTAAGTTAACTTGTTTTTTTTACCCTGTTTGCTCTCATCCAGATAAACACGGATTGTTAGGACTCCCCCAATCAGCAGAAAAAAGTAACGTCCCAGTTGCACCTAAATGCACCAATTCCCTTTTTCCCCCCTACTCAGGTTATTTGGGAGCCCCCTTTAAAATAAAGGGTTCTCTTTTAATATATTTGCTGCTATTTTATTACCTGATTGGATTACAATTTACCCATGTGAATTACAATTGAAGTTCGGGACTCTGTGTTCCAGTTTCATGCCAAGCGTCAGAAGAAAAGAGAGACTCAAACGTATTAAAGCCTATTATGCTTGTGATATTCCATGCACTAAAATGTTTGCACTATGCTAGTCCACTTCAGGGAGAAGCCACAGCCGGAGTCTCTGATCCCTGGACTGCCAGCACCACCACCACCACAGTCCTTTCAGCTGGGTCAGGTGACAACGTCATCATTTACGTTCCACGGTGATCCACAAATGCCAACTACCGTGGAAGATGAAGCCAGCAGCAGCCAGGGGAGCTGGGGCTTCTTCCCTGGATGCAACCTTGCCTCCACCGCTGCAGCCGAAAGTCCTCACCCCTGCTGTCCCGGCAGGAGGATCCGGGAAAGGGCAAGTGGCTGCATCGCTCACCAGCGTGACCACCACCCGGACCTGTTCAAGTCCGACTTCCTGAAGAAGAGGGCAGTGGAGTTCCACCACGGCAGTGAGCGTGGCCTACGAGAGGCAGGAGCGTCCTCTGATGTTGTTTAGTAGCAGCTCAAGCGAGGAGGACTTCAGGTCCCTCATCTGAGGAACCCAACTACTGGCTGTCTCAAGGACATTTCAAGAGGACCTATGGGAGCCACACCATGGACTGCATCTGATGGGTGAGAGCTAGTTGGCACTTTTTGTGTTTGTTTATTTTATAGTTTGTATTGTCCCTGTTTGACTCTCACCCAGATGGACATGGCTGTCAGGACTACCCCCCCATTCTGCAGAAAATTCCCAGTTGCTCCTAAGCGCGTCTATTTTCCTTTCCCCCCCCTTCTCAGGTTATTTGTGAGCCCTCTTCTCTATTTGCTGCTATTCTCCATTATCCATGTGGATTACACGTTACCGGTTTGGATTACAATATTACCTCACGTGGATTACAATTGAATTTTGGACTATGTGTTCCAGTGTTTTATCATGCCAAGGAGCCACAAGGAGAGACTCAAACGTGTGTCTGAGCCTTTTATGCTTGCAAATGTGAAATAGCTTGCACTAAAATGTTTGCATACCTATGTCTTTGCTGTATTTTAGCTAGACTGTTTTTACTGGTTCAGCACTTTAGCTCATTGTGCGTATTCTTTTTCTGGTACTGCAATGTGTTCTATTATGCACTTTTTGTACGCTGTTTTTAGTAAATTCTGCACTTAGCTGGATAGCTAGCAGTGAGCACCTTACTTTTCTACCTCATATGGACTGCCTCAAGACTTACGCTGCGGCCTAGCCTCGTGCGCATGACTCATTCGCGAGTAAATAGTACGCTAAGGATCCCCTAATGCTTACGTATTGCGTACTTTTAACTACGCTGACTGTACGTTCGTAATTTGTGCAGGAATGTTCGCAAAACAACGATTATTTTTATAACGTAGATTCAACCGAACAAATTCGTATGAACGAATCTTGTCAAAAATTCGTTGAATATTCGGCAAAGCGAATTTTGGATGATTCGCTCATCTCTAACACTGATCCCCCGATTCTCCCATTCTGATGCTACCTGGGTCCCTGCGGGTCTTTACATCCTCATCTTGTGCCAATTACTATCTGTGGTGGGTCACATCTGCAGCTAATGATTGACTAAATAGGCATTTCAAGGTAACTCCTGTGTGTTGAGATAGGAGCAAAAAATAAAGATCAGCGGGACCTGGCCTGGGTAGCTTTGGAAAGGGAAATGACAGGGGATTGGATGCCATCATTTTTTATCTGCTAGAAAACCACTATCATAGGCTACCATTGGATGGTGATGTATACTTTGTCCTTGAAACTGTTCTGTTTGTGTTCTTTTTTTTATATCTACAATACAGAAAGTTGTAGAACTTGGAGCAATCTTTTTTATCTGATCCTTGCTGCTGCAATGTTACAACTCGCTACATCTTAGTTTAAATGAACAGCAGTGACTAATATAGTTTTTTATGCTCCTTTTATTGATTTCTTCCAGTCTTTATGTTAGCACTCAGCTGTGACTCCCGTCCCCCCTCCCTCTCCATGTGGCGCTGGGCACTGTCAAAGCTGGGACACTTCCATGGACCTAGTTACCACCACTGAGGCTTGTGAGGTGAATGGCAGCATGCATTGTGAAATCATTCTAGCTATTAGCTGAATCTGTTTTGCCTTTGGGCAGAGATTCTGAATTTATAAAGAAGACTTTTACTGCATAGCAATAAGAAATCATGTGTGGGAAACACATCAATGTTTAATATCTGTTCTGCCAGGAAACTTTATCACATTATAAAATATCTCATTGCTGCTTGCTGCCTTTCTTACCTGAGCATGATTGAACCCTGGGGGTATACAGAAACCTGCTTGAAATACACAGGGAAATTGATGCTTGTTTACCTTTCCCGGACTCAACATAAAGGAGTTACAATTAAACTTGATATTAATCAAACTCAGCCGTTTTAGTATAACTTGTTGAATCGTCTGACTATGGCGACATAAAACTCCAGCCAGTTCAATACTACTCATTATGTCAAATTTTATACACAGATGTAGCAAACTCTAAATTGACTGAATCTTTTCAACAGGAAATTCAGTGGGTGCCAGGCACATATGCCTTGTAGGGCCAGCTCAGCAGAATGTAATGATATTTTTCACATAACGATCTGTTGCTTCTTTCTAGAGGAATAAAAAGTGAGCAATTGGCTCAAGCCTCTCTGTTCACCTTGCTCTTCCTGCTTCGACAGCTCCTGCCTCTCCTTCCTGATTGACAGGACCGGGTGAGTAGACTGTGCAGGAGCCTGGCCCTTTCACTCAGGAAGGAGGAGGAGCAAGGTTGCACAAAGTGGCTTGTGTCCACCCCCAGTGAAAGAAGCAACAGATTGGTAAGTGAAAGGTATTATTACATTCAGCTGAGCTAACCTACAAGGCAGGGAACGTCCTGGTGGATGACTCTAGTTAAAAGGGTTGTCCCAGTTAGATAAATACTTGGACAGCACCTGTAATTGTGCTAAATTAACAAAAAAAAGCCATACAAGCCACTTAATTTCCCTGTCACTTCCAGTGCTGGGCTCTAGACCTCCACTATGGTGACACCATCTTCCTGGCTGCAGTAGTGATGTCCCATGCAGACAGGTCAATGTGCAGCCAATCATCAGCAGTATATGGGATGTTGAGGCTAGTGATTGACTGCAATGGTGATGTGATGTGCACAGGATGTAATTGCTGTAGCCAGGAAAACATATAGCAATGGGATGGAATGAACTCCATCATTAGAAGTGGGATGGGCAAAGACTGAGACTGAGTTTTTACTAACTTGGGCAACCCCTTTAAAGGACATAAGCTCCCCTTCACTCATTTACCCTGTATGAGTGGACCATCGGAACATTTCTTGGGTTTTTCTTCTCTACCGGTGACATACCGGAATTCTCATGGCAATGCTAGGAGTGAGCCCAGTGACGTCACCGGTACAAATTGGTGGTCCTTAGTCCTGCCCATTAGTGCCGGTGATGTCTTCAGGATCGCTGATAGGCAGAAGCCTCTGCCTAGCATACTGAGAAAAATCCAGATACGTCACCAGCAGTAAACAAACAGCCCTTGTCCTATGTTATGCAGTGCAGGGCAAAGGGAGCATCAGAGCTAGAAATGCCCCAATGCTCCACTCATACATGCTAAATGAGTGAAGGAGAGCTTATGTATGGGTTCAGCTCTGATCCCGTACAACCCCTTTAATGTTACCTACCATGATGTGGCAAACATTCAAAGGAACGGACAACGGGGTTCTCCTCATTCGGGACTCTGATGCAATTAGTTAACTATTATCTGAGTTCTCAAAGATTACTACATAGCTGTTTTAGGGTACAGATGTGTACACCCTTACCTTAGCTCAAATTTAGTTAAGGGCTCCAAATTTTTATGATACAAATTGGATACAATATTGCATGACAGACTACAGTCCACAGTACAACCACTGAGTGGACATACATAGGCTTATATAGGATAGACATCTTGTGATACAGCACCACAAAATCATGCTTTTATGAAAAGCCGGTCATCTCGTGCCATACAGTTTGGGATATCTTGACTTGAGCTAAGAGGAAAGGTTAGAAAGGTAACACCTACATATGCAGGAAATCGTGCAGAGTGACAAACATGGTGTACATGGTGGCTGGAAACTAGGTTTTATGCTCCTTTAATTTTGGTGCTGTCAGTGAAAAGCTCATGATATAATTAAATTGATTTACTTTAAATATTTGTCAAGGTAATTATAACTATAACCAGTGAGTGTCCAACCACCGCAAACACATTTTAGATGATTCCTAGTGGTTCAATAGCACTTTATAACTGCCAGGTAATCCTGCCTGAGAATTATTATTATTTTCATTGATTGCTAGATTTGAAGACTTTCTGGACAATAGGGTTATGTCTTACAGAGACATACAGTACTTTACAGTACTTTATTGTATGACAGGAAGTTTTATGGGCACTGAACATTTTTATTTATTTGATGCGCTTATATAGCACTACTATATTCCACAGCGCTTTACAGACATTAGCATCAAGCTGTCCCCAATGGGGCTCACAATTTAAGTTCCCTATCAGTATGTCTTTGGAGTGACACTCTTTAGAGTCTTTGGAAACCCATGCAAATGGAGTGACACTCCATGCAGATGTTGTCCTTGGTTGGATTTGAACCTATGACCGAAGCGCTGCAAGGAACCAGTGCTAATCACTGAGCCACCATGCTGCCTGTGACCTATCCTGGAAGTATCTCTTCCTTGGCCTGTGACATCACGTTCATTGGGAGCATGGCCTTTGTGCAGCTCAGTACATTTAAATGAATAGGACTGAGCTGCAACACCAAGTGCAGCCTCAATCCAATGTACAGCGCTGTGCTTGATATACTATGAAGAGGCCATAGTGCTAATTAGAGTACAGCAGCCCCTTCAAATAGCTGATCGGCAGATGTGCTAGAAGTTGGACGTGGACAGATCAGTTATTGATGACCTATGCTGAAGATAGGCCATCAATATTTAATTCCCAGAAAGCCCCTTTAGATATCAGAGCATGCAAGTATCTTTAATAAGGACCGGACTTTCAGTGAAAACATTTAAATTCATGACAAGGCAGGATCCCCATAATACATGGTCAAAAAATAATATATATTATAATATACAGTACAGACCAAAAGTTTGGACACACCTTCTCATTCAAAGAGTTTTCTGTATTTTCATGACTATGAAATTTGTAGATTCACACTGAAGGCATCAAAACTATGAATTAACACATGTGGAATTGTATACTTAACAAAAAAGTTTGAAACAACTGAAAATATGTCTTATATTCTAGGTTCTTCAAAGTAGCCACCTTTTGCTTTGATTACTGCTTTGCACACTCTTGGCATTCTCTTGATGAGCTTCAAGAGGTAGTCACCTGAAATGGTATTCCAACAGTCTTGAAGGAGTTCCCAGAGATGCTTAGCACTTGTTGGCCCTTTTGCCTTCACTCTGCGGTCCAGCTCACCCCAAACCATCTCCATTGGGTTCAGGTCTGGTGACTGTGGAGGCCAGGTCATCTGGCGTAGCACCCCATCACTCTCCTTCTTGGTCAAATAGCCCTTACACAGCCTGGAGGTGTGTTTGGGGTCATTGTCCTGTTGATAAATAAATGATGGTCCAACTAAACGCAAACCAGATGGAATAACATGCCGCTGCAAGATGCTGTGGTAGCCATGCTGGTTCAGTATGCCTTCAATTTTGAATAAATCCCCAACAGTGTCACCAGCAAAGCACCCCCACACCATCACACCTCCTCCTCCATGCTTCACGGTAGGAACCAGGCATGTAGAGTTCATCCGTTCACCTTTTCTGCGCTGCACAAAGACACGGTGGTTGGAACCAAAGATCTCAAATTTGGCCTCATCAGACCAAAGCACAGATTTCCACTGGTCTAATGTCCATTCCTTGTGTTCTTTAGCCCAAACAAGTCTCTTCTGCTTGTTGCCTGACCTTAGCAGTGGTTTCCTAGCAGCTATTTTACCATGAAGGCCTGCTGCACACAGTCTCCTCTTAACAGCTGTTGTAGTGATGTGTCTGCTGCTAGAACTCTGTGTGGCATTGACCTGGTCTCTAATCTGAGCTGCTGTTAACCTGCGATTTCTGAGGCTGGTGACTCGGATAAACTTATCCTCCGCAACAGAGGTGACTCTTGGTCTTCCTTTCCTGGGGCGGTCCTCATGTGAGCCAGTTTCTTTGTAGCGCTTGATGGTTTTTGCGACTGCACTTGGGGACACTTTCAAAGTTTTCCCAATTTTTCGAACTGACTGACTGACCGACCTTCATTTCTTAAAGTAATGATGGCCACTTTTCTTTACTTAGCTGCTTTTTTCTTGCCATAATACAAATTCTAACAGTCTATTCAGTAGGACTATCAGCTTCAACCTCACTTCTGCCCAACACAACTCATGGTCCCAACCCCATTTATAAGGTAAGAAATCCCACTTATGAAACCTGACAGGGCACACCTGTGAAGTGAAAACCTTTTCAGGTGACTACTTCTTGAAGCTCATCAAGAGAATGCCAAGAGTGTGCAAAGCAGTAATCAAAGCAAAAGGTGGTTACTTTGAAGAACCTAGAATATAAGACATATTTTCAGTTGTTTCACACTTTTTTGTTAAGTATATAATTCCACATGTGTTAATTCATAGTTTTGATGCCTTCAGTGTGAATCTACAATTTTCATAGTCATGAATATACAGAAAACTCTTTGAATGAGAAGGTGTGTCCAAACTTTTGGTCTGTACTGTAGATTATCCTTATAAACTATTTATAAAGGGAACTTAAATTGAGAGCATCATATTGGGTGCAAAGGTAGCAGAAAAACATGGGCCAAATAGCCAATGTGCTACACAGTAAGAAACAGTAGGTGGGGGGCCAGAAAATAAGAAATAGTGATCTGGACTGCAGAGTCATGTGTTATTACAGATAATGATCCAACATTGTGGTGACAGATCCCCTTTAACCCTTAGGATACATGTACGGCGCTGGAAGCCGGGACAAAAATCCCAGCACCGTACTGCTACGACACTCTGATCGGGCAGGCGCAGGAGCTGCACTCGCCCGATCAGCTACAGGGGTCCGGCTATCGGTGAAAACACTGATGTCGGTGCATTAACCCTCGCACTGCCGCGGTCAGCGCTGACCGCGGCACGTAACATAGTTAAATAGTTTGTAAGGCCGAAAAAAGACATCTGTCCATCCAGTTCAGCCTGTTTTCCTACAAGTTGATCCAGAGGAAGGCAAAAAAAAACCCTGCGAGGTAGAAGCCAATTTTCCTCACTTTAGGGGAAAAAATTCCTTCCTGACTCCAATCAGGCAATCAGAATAACTCCCTGGATCAACGACCCCTCTCTAGTAACTATAACCTGTAATATTATTACCCTCCAGAAATACATCCAGGCCCTTCTTGAACTCTTTTAGTGAACTTACCATCACCACCTCCTCAGGCAGAGAGTTCCACAGTCTCACTGCTCTTACCGTAAAGAATCCTCTTCTATGTTTATGTACAAACCTCCTCCCCTCATCACAGTCACAGTCCTCGGGATAAATAGATGATGGGAGAGATCTCTGTACTGACCCCTGATATATTTATACATACTGTAGTTATTAGATCTCCCCTCAGTCGTCTTTTTTCTAAAGTGAATAACCCTAATTTTGATAATCTTTCTGGGTACTGTAGTCCACCCATTCCAGTTATTACTTTAGTTGCCCTCCTCTGAACCCTCTCCAGCTCTGCTATGTCTGCCTTGTTCACAGGAGCCCAGAACTGTACACAGTACTCCATGTGTGGTCCCACTAGTGATTTGTAAAGTGGCAGGACTATGTTCTCATCACGGGCATCTATGCCCCTTTTGATGCAACCCATTATCTTATTGGCCTTGGCAGCAGCTGTCTGGCACTGGCTTCTACAGCTTAGTTTGCTGTTCACTAAAATTCTTAGGTCCTTTTCCATGTCAGAGTTACCCAATGCTTTACCATTTAGTATGGGTATCCTAAGGGGTTGCGATCCCCATCGGGTCCCTGCGCTGCTGTGACGGGAACCCGATGGCAGGGAAGGCAGCCCGATGCCTTGCTTAGGCATTGGGCTGCCTTCTACGGAAGCCTGTGAGATCCAGCCTCCTGGATCTCACAGGCAGGAAGCTGTAAGTGTATTACACTGGTAATACACTTACAGCCAATGCATTACAATATAGAAGTATTATAATGCATTGTGCAGGGGATCAGACCCCCAAAAGTTGAAGTCCCAGACTGGGACAAAAAATAAAGTGAAAAAAGAAGTTAAAAAAATAAAGTTTTACAAAAAAAATTAAAGTTTAAAGTAAAGGGAAAAAAAAAGCATCCTTTTCCCAAAATAAAGTAAAAAAAAAAATTGTAAAAAATAGGGAAAAAAAGAAAAGTAGGCATAATAGGTATCGCCGCGTCCGTATCGACCGGTTCTATAAAAATATCACATGACCCACCCCGCTAGGTGAACACCATAAAAATTAAAAACAATGTAAAAAATAGCCATTTTCTTTTCCCTCTTGCCTCACAAAAAGTATAATAGCAGGCGATCAAAAAGGCTTATTTACCCCAAAATGGTACCGATCAAATCGCAATCTCGTCACGCAAAAAATTAGACCCTACCTAAGATAATCGCCAAAAAAATAAAAAAAATATGGCTCTCAGAAAATGGCAACACAGAAAAAAGATTTTGTTCTGTTAAAAAATGCATCTAATGTGTAAAACTTAACAGAAATAAAAATGTTAGATATATTGGGTATCACCGCCTCTGTAACAACCTGCTCTCTAAAAATATTACATGAGATAGTCTCCCAGGTGAATGCTGTAAAAAAATTTAAAAAAAAAACTACGCCAAAACAGTAATTTTTTTCCCTCTTGCCTCACAAAAAGTGTAACAGCAGGCGATCAAAAAGG